>JAMKQA010001964.1:0-17119 GCA_024699735.1 Posidonia australis | reverse complement strand
TAAAAGAAGGTTCGATATCAACGACGTAGAACTCCACGTCGAAGCGAGTAGGGCCAATGGTCAGGGGAATGATAAGAATCCCAAGCGCATCATGATGCGTATTATCAAAAGCTGTCATCCCTTTCACAGCTGGTATAACAACCTCGGCCTTGAATCCGAGTGCATTTGCTGTGCGTAAGGGGCAGACATTAAGGCCTGCTCCATTGTCCACCAGTGTGAGGGGAATGCGAAAACTTTGATACTGCGCAGTGATGAACAAGGGAGAGTTGTGATTGGTGCAAGAAGGAGGTAGCTCTTGGCTAGAGAAGGAGATGACCTAAGGTGCCGCGATCATTCCTACCATGTTCTCTAGGGTAGCAGGCTCTATAGACTGGGATACACGGGCTGCCTGAAAGACCCTAAGGAAGGCCTCCCTATGCTCGAACGACATATGGATTAAGTCCCAGATAGAAATATCAGCTCTAACCTTCTTTAGCTGGGCAGTGATGTCAGCTGAAGGTTGGCTACTAGTGGTAGGATAGGACGGTGCTACTCTAGGCATAGGCGGCTGAGGAGAATGTGCCTGGGATTGGGTAGGGTTTACTGCTATAGGTGCTGGTGGCCTAGATGACTGGGCCTACAACTGGTTAGGGACTTGAGTTAAGGGGTTAGGCCTGGTGGCTGCGGGTTTGTATACTCTACCTGATCGCGTCACCTCTGCACACATTCCTGTGGCATAATTGTGAGGAACACGATGCATGTCACGGGTCAGAGTAACAACAACTGGGGGACGGGCTGCTAACTGTACAGGTGAGGTTGAAGGATTATGGCAAGCAGGGGTATTTACCTGGGGGCACTGGTAGTACTGGTGAGGGTATTGGTGGATCCGAGGGCATGCTGGCTGTGTTGGTCTGGATTGGGGCTAGGCTGCTAAATAGACTGGAGCTGGAGGCTGGGGATGAGTTATAGGTGGCACCTCAGGGTTCTCCGACTCAACAGTAGGACAGATCACAGAAATAGATTCCTCGACATTATCGAGGAAGGGATGATACAAATGACAGGGAAAAGGAGAAGATACATCATGAATCAAGGAGGTGGGACAGATAGGAAAAGAAACTGACCTAGAAGGAACAGAAGAAACAAGATTAACTCTCAAGGGACCTGGCGCTCCCGGAGGCGGATGCTGTGGCAGAGGCTGACTAACTATGCTAGGGTGTACTGGCTGTGCCTGCTGTGCTGGGTGTGCTGCTGGGGTGGCTGCCTGGGTGTCAATTACAATGACCTTCTGGTCAATCAAATCCTAGACAGAATGGCTTTAGAAACTGGGAAGCTGGCTCAGAACAGAATGGCTGAATTCAGGATTTCTAACCTCCCTCAATGGTTGCCTATGGGTGTCCTTATATAGGATTTTCTCATGGGTAACTCATGGGAATGGGGAGAGCCTCGTAGACGAAAAGCCTAGATGATTCCATGGCATATTCGTTGCTAGAGGTAACAGCCGTGGGAGGTGGAAAGCCAACAGCCCGCAGCCTGCGAAGTGGTGTGCGCCTGCTATGCGCGCCACCTATGTGTGCTAGGGAGGTGTGCTAGCTAAGTGTGACAGGTAAGTGTGCTAGCTAAGTGTGCCAGCTAAGTGTGCCAGGTAAGTGTGCCAGGTAAGTGCTCTCCCCTACTTGTCTGGTTTTCTAATTGGGCTGCGGGCTTGCTACGGGTTTGGGTTGGTTCAAGGGTCAGTCACATCCAAAGCAACAACTGGAGCCTTATCAATGAGTCACCTCAAAATCGGGGTGTTTACAGATAGCTGGAACTGGAACTACTGTGGTCGGAGCTGAAACTGCTGTAATTGGAGTTGGAGTTACTGTTGTTGGAACTGTATCTATTGTGGTTGGGATTGAAACTGCTGTGATTGAAGTTGAAATTGCTGTAGTTGGAACCGCTGTAGTTGAAGTCAGAACTGCTGTGGCGGGGATCGAAACTGTCATGGCATTCTCCTTAGAATAGTAATCCTCACTGTCTACACACTCAACTGTTCTTGACGGTGTGTATTGTTGTAGCACTGTCGTGTCCGGACTCTGATCTAGACTGAGAATCCCTGCACTAACAAAGTGAGTGAAGGCAGGAGGGGAATTCTGCCTCGATTGTAGCAAGCGTCGGGAGTGTTGTAGCTGTTCATAACTAAGTCTTTCTCGCTTTATCCTCTCCTCTATGGCAATAGGCTTGGCAACCCCTTGACTGTACTCCCAGCGAGGTGTCCCTTTCTCATATCCCCAACGGTGACATATATTCTCAACCATCCTGGAAGGATTGCTACGAACATGTGGGTAGCTGCCACGTTCAAATTCAGGGATGAAGTTAACCGGCTTAAACCGATTAACCTAGAATAGAACATCTAAAGGTTTGGGGTCAAAGTGGACGGTTTGGTGGGACAGGTTTGAGACAGTGTTGACCTTCCCCTTTTCGAAGTTTTCAGCCATGACGGTAACGATGTTATCGCCCCAGCTAAACTATGCGGTGGAGAGTCGACGGGATCACTTGATGCTTGTGGAGCCAAGGGCGCCCAAGCAGGAGATTGAATGAGGGTTCAAGGTCCATGATGTAGAATTCCATGTTGAACTCAGCCGGGCCAATGACGAGGGCGATTACTAACAAGCCCAACACATCGTTGTGCGTGTTATCGAACGACGTCATCCCCTTCACCACTGGCACAATATCCTCAGCCATGAATTCGAGCTTGCTTGCTGTGCGCAAGGGGTAGATGTTTACGTCCGCTCCATTATCGACCAAAGTGAGGGGGATGCAGAAGTTCTTGAACTATATCGTTATGAACAGGGGCTGGTTGTGATTGATCCCTGTCGGAGGTAACTCTTGGGAGGTGAAGGCAATGAACTGGGGTGTAGCAATCATGCCTACCATGGTTTCCAAGGCTACGGGCTCTATGATGCGGGCTACATGGGCAGCCTCGAAGACCTGGAGGGAGGCCTCTCGGTGCTCAGCTGAGGTATGGATCAAATCCTAGATGGAGATATCGGCCTTGACCTTCTTAAGCTGATCAGTGATGTCAGCCATGGCTTTGGCTGTGGTGGAGGAAAACTTGGCTAAGGTTTCTTCAGTGTTAGATTTTATCGATTAACTTTCTGGCTGTGATGGCTGTTTCCCACCAGATCTAGGGTATTTGCATGTGCTAGGTCAGACTGGTGCATAGCATACTGGCAAACTCTAGCTAGGCCTCCCGCAGTAGAACAAGAACGAGAGTGGCACACACGAGTGCCGCCGGATAGAACTCGGGAAGAGGTAAGAAGACGAACAAGGCTGCTGAGACCTGATTGATTCCCTTAGAAAGAACTGAGAGAGAGAGAGGATAAACCCCTGAAGCTCCAGCATCCTCGGAGCTTGCCAGCTCAGACAAGGTAGAGTTGGCTATTCTAGGGTGTGCATGTGCATATGTGGGTGTGGGTGTAGGTACCTGTGTGAGCTGCCTCCTATGGGTTGACGACAATGTCTCCATTGTCAATCAAGTCTTGGATAGCATTCCAGAGAGTATAACACTTGTTTGTTGAATGTCCACCGACCCGATGGAATTGGCAGAACAAGTTCACCCTATACCACCTAGGAAGCAGGTCTGGTGGTGGGCGAATCTTCGGTAGCTGCAGGAATGGTGCAACTTTAGGAAAGATGTCCCTCAATGATTACTCGAGTTGGGTGAAGTTGCTTTCCTTACGGCGAGGTCACCTTTGCCGTTGTTGCTGCCCTTGCTGAGTTGACACAGCGTGACGTGTCGGCTCAACAGTGGTGTGTGGTGTAATGCATGTAGAACTAGATGCTAGTGAGGGTGTAGATATAGATGTGGGTGCTTCCCCTTGCGTGCCAATGACAATAGTCCCACTGTCGATTAAAGTCTGAATGACATCCCGTAGAGTGTGGCAACTATCAGTCGAGTGCCCCGGGGCTCGATGATAATCGCAGTGTACGTGCACGTCATACCACAGAGGAGGTGAAATTGGTGGGGGACCCGGATCGGGGAGTCTCAGAAGCGACACAACCTGAAGAAAAACAACGCTCAGCGGCTCACCTAGTGGAGTGTAGTCACTTTCAGCGTGACGGTCTTGCTTCTGCTTAGGTTGTTGTCCTTGTCGAGCCGACGAGACATGATGCACCGGCTTGACGGTATAAAGTGTGTGTACAATGTGCAGTGATGACCTATGTGTTGGGACTTGAACCTGATGCCAAGGTGAACAGTGAGTATGCTGCGTTGTGTGTGATGTTGAAAGTGAGAGCAACAACTGTGGCACCGGTACAACTCCGAACGATGGGCTCGAGAAATGTTGTATTCTCACACAACTAATGGGTTGGTCCTTAAGTGACTGTGATGCATGCTATGACAAGCGCAACTGTGGTGCAGGAGGCAGAGATAACGCCCCCATTGCTGGAGTAGTGTGAAGCTGGGGCGTTGGTATGGGCGATGGTGTAGTGGGATGAGCCTGTAATGCTATAGTGGTCAGCATTGGAACCTCAAGGGTCAAAAAAGGAGGACCCCCAACAGGATCAAGGGAAAGAGCCATGTGCTCAAGCCTCGAGGCCAAAGCTCACAAGTACTGAGCCTGCATGGCCGAAGACTTATCAAAAGATGGGTTAGAAGGCATTAGAGGAACGAGAGTGGGTTCGAAAATAGAACTAGTCGCAGCTGGCTGGACTCCTAAAACAGGATGAGTGAGCTAGCTAGGTTACCAGGGTAATAAGTGAGGGTGATTGTGCTGATAGGGTTGTTAGTTTGGTGGTGAGTTGGATCATGTTCACCATGGAGATTGAACCCTCGAGAAAGGAGTGATACAGGGACAATGCGAATGGAGCAGAAGAATCATGGATCAAATCTAAGGGGTCCAGCACAGTAAATTTGGACCAGAGGGAAAGATAGCATGGATTCCAGAGGTCCCTGGTGTGCCTGGACGGCCGTGCTTGGAGAGCGACTGGCTAACAATGCTAGGGGGACAGGGACGGATGCAGATGCTTGTGCCTGTGTGGGTGTAGACTCTGCCTGCTTGGTGTGTATGACAATGACCTTGCGACGGCGTTCCAGGGAGAGTCTCTTTTTGTTGGAGTTGTTGCTCGTGCCGTTGTTGGTGTTGCTGCTGTTGTTGGTTCCCAGGACAAAAGTGGGAGATGTGGCCTAGGCGAATGCGGTGAGTGCAAGGAAACTGCCACTACGTAGCGAACTTACCACTCAAGCCCCAGCTCTGATCAGCGATGCAAATGTGGTGATAGGTTGTATGCTAAGCAGAGCCCCTATAGCCGGCTGTGATCCGTGGATAACCATCTCGATAGATTCCTCATCTAAGGGTTTATCTCGAACTTGTGAGGCAAGAGTGTGCCAACATCCGACATACTCCCCAAATGGCTCCTGGGGCTTCTGCTTGATGTCGGCAAGGTCCTCGCACTTAGGGACCAAGTCAAGATTGAAGGAGTACTGATCCAGGGATCCCTGGCTGAGGTCGTTCCACATCTTGATCCGAGCCATGTCCAGGGAGGTGAACCACTTCAGTGCGGGGCCCGTCAAGCTTTTCTAGAAGAGCCAGATTAACAACCTCTCATCGGCCTGAAGGTATGCAAGATCTCCGCAGTACGCCCTTAGATATGAAATAGGGCAGCCCTTCCATCGTATTTCTCAAAATCTAGGACTTGGAAGTTCGGTGGGAGAGCTGCCTCTGGAAAGTAGCAGAGGTCTCGGAATTGGTAAGACTGGCAATCTCCTTCCTACACTAGTTGAAGTGCTCTTTCGAGATCGCCCACCCTGGCATGGAGGGCATCTGAAGTCGCTGCCGTTGGGAGTGGTGCAGTTGGGGCGAGTCTTGCGTACGTTATATGGGTCGCACCGAGGTGCTCCTCCGGATCCACCATCACGTCTGCTGGTGTCAGTGTGCGATTGCCAACGTACCCGTGCACTGGTGTAAAGTGTTGTGGGGTATATGGGGAAACCTGGTTCTGATGTAGGGAGAGAGAGGGAGATGTATGATGAACTAAGTGAGGTGCAGTGGGAGCGAGGTGCAGCTACAGTCCCGGGACAGATTCGGGGAATAAGGCCTGAGGGTGCTATGCCCTTGCCATGCCTAGAGGCTGGCCACCAGGAGCATAGGAGGTATGCTGTGCAGTGACTAGTGAGGGTGCTGCAGGAGAAGTCGGTCCTGCCATCGCCGATGCCACGAGGAGCTGGGGCGATGGTTGAGGAGGCGGTGTAGTGGGTGCAGCATGACATGCAAGGCGAGGCGACAGAGGGACCTTTGAACCCCTAGGGGGAGCAGGAGTTGGTACAATATAGAAGCCCATGCACTGGAGCTTTTGAGCAAGCTCAAGAAACTGCTGGGTGTGGAAGATATGGGATCCCTCGGTGGCAGCACCCACATCAAAGGTGGTCAAAGGCATAGGGGATCCAAGAGGAGGTTGAACTCTAGACTGTTCAGTAGAAAGAGATCCTATCAAAGGCGTCAGCGCAGACGGCTGGGTGCCAAAAGTGGCAGATTCAACCATGGGACAAGTCAGGGGTGGGGTCTTCGGAATGCGCACGGTCGTCATAGCGATAGCCTCAATGACCAACTCCACAGTGGTGTGAGCTGCCAGTTTCCGGTACCCGAGGGATTCTCGATCATCAGGAAATGGCTGTCGGAAAGAGTGACAGAGGCGGAAGAGGTCAATGTCAAAGGAGGGACCGAGGAGGCAGTCACCTCCGGAGCAACAGAAGTTAAAGGCTCACCAAGATGCTGGGCCATGGCAGAATGGGAGCGAGTGAGAATCGGACAACGGCGATAGGACAAAGGGTGGACCCTAGGACGAGCTATCGTCGACGGCGACGGGTATCTCAAGAAAGGATGATCAAGATCTATCACCAAAGGGGAAATAGAAAACGAGGACTCTCGAGCTCTGGCAGAGGAACTCACACAGCAACCTGGAAAAGAGGAACAGGATTCAAGGAAACCTGAAGTGAGTAAAATAAGACACATATGCAATGTTATTAGGGTGGTATGAATGGCACGCATGCATATGAATGCAACTAATATGCTTTCTCTCACCAACTAAGTGTTTCCTAAAAGGCTATCTACTCCTGGGACACATATGGGTAAATGGATCTCTGACTCAAGGCAAGAAAGTAAGGTCCCCGCTCTAAATCCTGGCTAAAGCGCAGGCAGTGAACGAGTGGTGCGTTGGTGGCCTCGTCTCCTATAGTAGCATGGAGCTGTACCTTCTACTGGCACTGACATGACTCCAGACAAGGGGGGATGAACTAGCAACATGCCCTACGCCAACGCTATAGAACAGGCTACTAGAATCATCCTTCGCAGACTGTAGGTGGACTCAGGGGAGAAGATGCCTGCCTTGTATGAGCAATCATGCAATATGCTTTTATGTTTTTTACTTGCATTTTATTAACCAGGGGGAGAAGAGTTTGAAATGGTCTCTAGTTTTGCATTATTAATTGTTTCTCTGAGTTTGTGTGTTTTATTTTAACCAGAAGGGGAAACAAACAAGTCTCTACTCTCCTAGGCATGTCAAGTGCGAAAGGGGAAAAAACATACAAGTAAGGTAAACAAGCAAGCAAACAACAAGCAAAAGGCATGATCATGGCATGTGCAAGTGTCGTGGCATCATGATCGTGAAAAGAAAACATCCATCACATCAAAAGGCAAAGCATGTGACATGAAAGTGCAATGACAGAGTAACGATGTGAAAGAAAGTGCGGAAAGCATGCTAAGTAAGCAAACAACCACAAGTAAGGCAAACAAACAAGTTTGTGAAGCCAAAGCCTCAGCAGGCAAGTGAAAAGACTAACCTGAAAGTCGGAATCTGGTGTCCCCAGCGGAGTCGCCAGTTCATGTGACCATGCCTGGCTTGAGGATCAGGCGTTGAGTTGCGCCAGAGAGAGGAGGCCACAGCCATGCCAAGATGGCGAAGGCGTGAGATAAGATAAAAGCGAAAAGAAAAGGAGTCACCACCTAGTCTTTTAAGGGAAAGACGAGGAAAACCACAAACAAACCATAGAAAAGGATGAATGCATGTGATGCAAATGGAAGGCCAAATATCTACAAATTAGAGAATGGGTAAGGTTTCCTGTTACGCACGAGGAAGGTGTTAGGCACCGCCGTACGCCCGAGAAACTCGATCTTTCTAGTCTAATTCGCTTGCTAGAGGCTGAATGAATGTTTGCTAAACCTAAGTTGTGCTCTAAACATGCCAATATGAATGCCAAGACAAGACTAGATGGATGTGCAAGATGGTATGCGAAAACTACAAAGCAATCCACATAAAATATCACAATCATGAAAAACGACACGACAAAGAAAATCACATGAAATGACAAGGTTTTTGGCGAGAGTGGCTCAAAAAATCATGCAGGCCTCAAGAAAGTCAAAAATGCCACCGACTCAGGTCGTCAGAATCAAAGAAAACATCGTGGAAATCAAGATAGGAAAACTGCAGAGAAGTCCACATAAAACAGGTAAATTGTGACATGTGGAGAAATTCACATAAAATGACGATGTTTTTGGAAAGAATGCTCTGAAAAACCACATCGACATCAAGAGCATCAAAAATGCGATAGATCCAAATCATTAGAATCGTGGAAAACATCACGGAAATCGAGATGGAAAAGTTGCGAAGAAGTCCACGTAAGATAAGCAAACAACGACACGTGAAGAAAATGACGGTGTTTTTGGACAGAATGTTCGGGAAAACCATACTGACATCAAAAAGATCAAAAGTGGGGCCAACTCAAGTCACCAGAATCATAGAAAAAGTCATGAAAATAAAAAAGGAGAAACAATCCGCAAGTGAGCCAATGTGGGTCTTTTGGTCTGTTAGTGTATGCCCTTAGGCAATGAAGAAAATCATGGAAAAGTCAAAATGTTTGAAAAGCGACATGCAAAACAGCAGAAACTTGGAAAATCTGAGAAAATCAGATAAGAAGAATACCTCTCATTTGGGTCCATGTCGGCATTGTCCAACCTATTAATGTACGCCCATAGGTGATGAAATCCAAATCAAATCATGAAAATCAAGAAATGCGGAGTAAAGAGAATCAGATCGAATGTCAAGTGAAAGAATCTAAAAACAAATCAAGGAAAAATCCATAGGAAATCACATGGAATGCATGCTCTACTCAAAGCGATAAAATGCTATGCAGGTGTGATGAAACTATGTAAAATGTCTGGAAAATGTTAGTTGTGAGAAACATGACGAGGACAAAGTTTTAAATGCATGAAAAACGATCTAAACATGTTAAAGGACAATTACAGGGGCTAAAGTGCAAAATTCACAATACAAGGGAAGGCTGGATTAAAACATATTCAGTGGCTTCTGTCCTAGTGTGTAGATGATGAATTAAGCGAAAATGTAGTACTAAGATGCGTGAAAATTGCACTTGGTAATTTCCTGAGAATTCAAGGTCTAATGTGCAAAATTAACACATAAGGTGCAAATATGACTAGAATGTGAAATCAAGGATCATTTTACAATGCAGACATGATTTTTTGAGTGAAAACTATATTTAGGTGCAAAAAATATGAATGCTCATGTGATCAAAAGTGAAAAAATGCCAAAAATGTATGTTAAAACGATAAAAACCCTAATTAATGGATTTGAAATTAGTCTAAGGGCCTAGATGCAAATTTCCTATGCTCAATGATTGTATGCTATGACTCCAGGGGCTTGCATGCAAATTTTCAGGACTTAAATGTGATAAAAATTAGACTTTTATGATGATCAGTGTGATTATGAAGTCTTTCAGGGTTTAGAATGCAAATTTTACAAAGAAGGTTTATTTTTAAAAGCTCGAGGGAGCTCAGTGCAAAACTTCAGGACTTAATTGTGAAGAAAATATGAATGCAGGGGCTTAAATGTGAAGAAATGAATATCGATGAATGGATCATGAGAAAAATAAAACATGTAAGGGATCATGTGCAATTTTACAGAAATAACAAAAGAAATAAAAATTATTTAAAACTAAAGGGGTTTAAACATAAAGAAAAGGACTTAAAATTAATGCAAGGAGGACCTAAATGCAAAAACATAAAACTAACAGACCTAATCTAAACCCCTCCTCTTCGAAGTTCGCCAGCACTCCAATCGTCGGCGAGGCCTTGGCGGTGGCACGATAACGGGAGGGCTTTGGCGATGGTCCAGGAAGCTGGAGGGAGGCACAACGAAGGTCTTTAGCGGGTTGGACAAGGCTGAGGAAGCCTGGGATGCTCTCCCCACCTCTGGCTTCGGCGAGGTGGTCGGTCGACGTCAGGGAAGATGACAGTAAGGTGGTTGGAGGCAGTGTAGGCGCTAGGACGGCGTAGTGAGGACTGGAGGACCTTCGGGGTGGCGCAAGGAAGCTTCCAGAGGCGTTGGTGAGGGCTGGGGTGTCCTAAGGTGTTCCTCCCATCCCCTGCGTTGGCGACAGGCACAACGGAGGTGGGGGCGGCGCTTTGAGGGCTATGACGACGGCGTGACGGTGCAGAGGGATTCGTGGCAAGGCGGTAAGGCTCCCTGAAGCGACGGTCTAGAGCTAGCGTGACCGGAGAGTGCAAAAGCTTCTACGACAACGGATCGTCGGACGATGGGCAGCGACAGTGCCCTCGGGCACAAGGGGCAAAGGAATCCCCTCCTGCGCGACAGGGCTCAGGGAGGAAGAGGAAGAATAGGGAGGTGAGGCCCTGGGGGCCTTACCTCGATCTAGGAGGCCAAGAAACTTGCCAGTGGTGGTGAACCCACCACTGGAGATGGAGACGACGATGTACAGGAGGCGTAGCTCCACTGTGACATGATCCAGGAGGGTTAAAGAGACTTAACGGCACCTACGACAAAAGAAAATTCAAAAAAAAACAAAAAAAAAAGGGATTACCTGACTGAAGAGTGTGTCTCCCCCGGTGAGGCTTGACGGCGCTCCTCTGGACGATGAATCCGACGATAGATGCTGGGGCTTCCGGGTTGCAAAAAGACTAAAGGAGACGCTCTGGATGTGGGGAAAGTGGCTAGGTTTCGAGGGGTGCTCTGTATGCTCTCGCGGGGGTGGAATCGGTGGCCAAAGGTGGTCCAAGGTCTGTCGACGATGGGCTTTATATACCGGTGAGGCTTTCCAAGGCTGTCGATCCTCCTCCCTTCAGTAGATGAGCGCCGTTGGATCGGGCGTGAGTTGGAGGAGGTTGGTTGGAGATCACGGTGTCCAAGGATTCGCTCTGGAGACCTCGAGATATCGTCGGAGTTGTCGCCGGAAAATCAGGGAT
Source organism: Posidonia australis (assembly GCA_024699735.1). NCBI lineage: Eukaryota > Viridiplantae > Streptophyta > Magnoliopsida > Alismatales > Posidoniaceae > Posidonia > Posidonia australis. The sequence continues at coordinate 5,888 of JAMKQA010001964.1, read as the reverse complement.
CGTCGGAATTATTTTTGCTTTTCTTAAGGTTTTTGATTAAGGATACATGGGCTTACTGGGCCTAGCAATTTGGACTTTGTTTTAGGGATTTTTTTTGGTTTTTGTTTTGGGATTTTTCAGGGATTTTAGGATTTTGATTTTTAGGTTTTTATTTAGTTTTTGTGATTTGAATTAAGTTTTTGATTTTGACTTAGGGTTTAATAAATTGGTTTTAAATTAGGGTGTTAATTATTTTAGGGTTTTTAGGATTTTAATTATTTTAATTTTAGGGTTGTAGATTTTAATTAGGATTTTGAGTTTAATTAGGGTTTTTGTGTTTTAATTAGGGTTTTTGGTTTAATTAGGGTTTTGGATTTTAATCTTGGGGTTTTAGATTTTAATTAGGGTTTTGTTTTTAATTAATTAGGGTTTTAAATGATTTAAATGGATTTTGACTTTAATTAGGGTTTTCACTTAATTAATTGGATTTTTAGTGGGTTTAAGTGGATTTTATTTAATTTTGACTTTAATTAGGGTTTTCACTTGATTAATTGGATTTTAAGTGGATTTTATTTAATTTTGACTTTAATTAGGGTTTTTTGTTTGTTTAATTTGGATTTTAAGTATTTTAAATGAATTTGTTTTGGTTTTAATTCTTAATTATTATTTTTTGGTTTGATTTGGTTAGAGTGGACTAGTGTGAGCTTGAGGGTTTAGGGTTTAGCTAGGGTTTAGGTGGTCGCAACTAGAGCATCTTTTCAGAGGAGCCTGTTGCCAAGTGACTTTAAGGTTGAGGTGTCTACACTAGCAAATAGATCGATGGGGTGGATTGCATGGTGGACTGCGCGATCGTGTGACCTGACTTGGCAGTTAACCAGATCATGTTGATTGCAGAACTAGAACTTTTCAGGAAAGATTGATAAAGCTGACAAGGAAAAGGTGCAGAAATAGGGTGAATCAAAATAGAAGGGTCTGAGTGAGAAGAAACAAACCCGACAAGAAAGATATAGTGAATTCCCGAATTTCCGAGAGCTCCTGAGATTGAATGCTTAGGCAGAGGCTAGCTAACCACACTAGAATGTGTAGGTGCTAGTGTAGGTGTTGCTGGTGAGGATGGTGAAGACTCTGTGTAGACACCCTGATTTTGAGGTGGCTCATAGATAAACTTTCAAGATGTTGCTTTGGATGTGCCAAACTCAATCCCATCAGCTAAACCAACCACAAACCTATAGCAGGCCCGTAGCCCAATTAGAAATGCAGACAGGTAGGGGAGAGCACCAAGTTAGAGCACCAATATTGAGCACCTAGCTGGAGCACCAAGCAGGAGCACTAAAGTGGTGCACCTAGCTGGAGCACCAAGGTGGCGCACCTAACTAGTGCACCATCCTGGCGCACCAAGCTGGCGTACAACCACTTCTCAAGCTGCTGGCTTTCCACGTCCCACGTCTGTAACCTTCACCAGCGAATATGCCATGCAATCTACGCCAGGCTCTTTGTTTACGAAGCTGCCTGCATTCCATGGGAGTTACCTTTGCAAAATCCTACATAAGGACCCCTATGGGCAGCCATTTGAAGGATCTTGAGCAAGCTAGCTACTGATTTCAGGATCTTAAGCAAGCCATCTACTGATTCTAGCAACCCTTTCTCGTGTTCTTGAATATTCCCTTGCATTCTAAAGCACCTCCAGCCTTTCCAAAGCAACAATGATCATATTATCTTGGGTTTTCTAAGAAGGAACACCTTGGACAAGGTAAGCCTCTCTCCTTTCTTTACTTTTAATCTTAGTTCTTGCATTGAATATAACATGCCTTGAACTTCACATATAATCTGATTTGTTGTTGTTTACATGAGTGTTTAATGATAAGATGCTCGTTTCATATGTAAGATACTCTGCATGTAAAATCTATATGATAAAAATCTGCATCATGTAATTCCTGTGAGTTGTTTTTCTGCTCTGTTTCTTTACACAAGGAACCAAGATTCATGAACATGCATGCTAGGAAATAAGCATCAAATATAATCTCTGTATATTTATCATTTTCTTATGGTTGTTAGGTTCATCCATGCATTTCCTATCTTTTAGAATCCCATGCAAGTATTTCAGCCCATGATTTGCATGATTAGGAGCCAAATAATAAAAGATTTCCATTTGTTTGTATCTTATCATGTTTCTGTTTTATCACCTGCATACCTGATCTGATTAAAGAAAATCACTATCTCTGAAATTTGGACCAGATCCTGAATCAGACTGCAGTTTGATTCAGGTTTCCTAGGGAACACCATTCTGGAGCACCAAACTGGCGCACCAGAGTGGCGCACCGAACCAGAGCACCATTCTAGCGCACCATTCTGGTGCACCAGTCTGGTCAGAGAGCAAATTACCCTGTTTGCATCTCAAGCTGCTTGGTTTCTCGGATGATTTTGACTCTGATTTTCCTGGTGTGGATTCTCTGATGTTATATGTCTTTGCATGCATGTTTTCAGCTTAAGATGATACTGTTGTAAGACCTTTTACACTTTGCATATTCAGCCCATAGCTGAAATCTGGTAGGCTGATTGCCCCATGGACTCTAATATGGAAGTTCTTATGCATCAGCCCATGATCCAGGTAGTGTGGCTGAATCTTGTTTGCTTTTATTTATCATGAAAAGGATGTGATCTTGTGTGAGGCTTGCAGCCCTTGAGCACAAGCTCCATATATCTTCTCATGCTTGGATTTTCCTAGATATTCAAATTGCATTTCTCGGGTTTACAAAGACTTTACATTGCATAACTTTCTGGAATACATTATTACATTGCACTGCATGGATTTCTGGTGTTTTCCTCAGCACATCATCCTGGCCCCACTAGAGCACCTAGGTGGCGCACCAGACTGATGCACCAGTCTGGCGCACCATACAGGCACATCAGCCTGTTTTTCTGTAGCACACAGCAACTTTTCGCATGATTTTTGGCATGTTTTCCCGTTTTGATTTGCTTTTGGTTTTCTTTGGCTTTCTTCCTTGATATATTAGGAAGACTCCATTCTGTTTTTTAGCCCTTTTAATGCATGGTTTACCATATTTTTCATATAGTAAAGCAAGGATGAAAATCACTCGATGTTGTTAGATCTTTTGATCATATCCGTGCAATATCCTTGCATTGGGGCTTGACCCATTACACGGGTGACATTTCTGAGCATTAGGACACACCCTACAACCCATGCACTCCTATTTAGCATAAGACACCATTCACTTAGCATGGCATTGCATATCGCCCTTGGGCGTACATAAAAGACTACAAAGCCGACATTCCATATAAGTAAATGAGAAACCCATAGAAAGACCGATTTTTTGGGCGTACGAGGGTGCCTAATACCTTCCTCGTGCGTAATAGGGATCCTTACCCATTTCTTGTTTTTGAAGACCTTTTCCATTGGTTTTATCATGTGATTTGAATGTTTTTAAGCGATTTTCCTTGTCTCCCGTTTTAAATAGACTAGGTGGCGACTCCTGCATTTTTTACTTTTATTTTTATTTTTGCCATGACTTTGCTGATGCTCGCGCATTTGGCATTTCGCGCCAAGCCCGAGGCTGTCGCCGGCATGGTTACAGGAACTGGCGACTCCGCTGGGGATAACCAGATCCCGACTTTTGTTTTGGGTTTCTCATTTACTTTGGCTTTTCTCCTTGCTCGCTTATTTCCTTGCATTGCTTTGGTTGTCTCTTTGTAATCTAAGTGGTGTCTTTCTTACATGCATGCCAGTTATATAATGAGTGTTTTCTTTTTACACATTTGCTATGTCACCACTGTTGCACATAATTTGCACATGCTTTTGTTTGTTAATTCATGGCTGATTTGCATGTTTCTTTCCCTTATTATATATGCCATGCCTAGGAGATTAGAGACATGTTTGCTCTCCCCATTTGGTTATTGAAAATATAAAAACCAAAATCAATACATAAGGCAAACTAGTGACAAATTGCAAATTTTCCCCCACGGTTTAATAAACTTGCAAGTAAAAAACTTAAAGCATGCTTTGCATTCATCATATAGGGCATGCATTTTCTCCACTCCTGAGTCCGCCTATACAGTTTACGAAGGACATTTCTCGATGTCTCATCCTATGGCTTTGGCGTGGGATGAAATATCGGGTCTGTCCCCCCTTGTCCGGGGTCGTGTCAGTGTTAGTAGAGGGTACAGCCTACTGCTTTGGCAGAGGATGAGGCCCCGAACGCATCACCCGTTCACTACCTAAGCTTTGGCTGGGATTCAAAACGGGGACCTTAATCTTTCTAACCTTGAGTCGGAGACCCATTCACCCTTGTGAGAACCCGAAGTAGACAGCTTGGTAGGACACCCCTAGGTTGCGAGGGAGCGCATACTAGAGGCTTTCATGCATTTTGCATCTCATACCACCATAAACATTGCATCTTTTCTAACTTGTTTGTATGTGTGCATAGAATTCTTGTCTGTGCGAGTTTCCTTAGCCTGAGCTTGAGACCTTTCCTTTCGCTGACTCTCGTTGCAACCCCATTTTCGACCATGTCTCCCAAGTTATCCGTCCTACTCTTTCCAGCCACAGTCCGATCCTTACTCGCTCGCGATCCACCATGGCCCAGCATGCCAGCAAGCCCCTTTCCTCTGCTGTTCAGGAGGAGGTCTCTGTCTCGGGATACTCTTCCTTTGTTCCTGTTCCAGTTGTTACTGCTGCCTCAGCTTTTGCCTTGGCTTCTGGAGGACCTCCACCACCTCATTTCCTTGTCCCTATGGCTACCCCACCTTCGGGACCACCTACTTGGTCGTCTGCTGCTGTTGGGGCCACAACAGTTGAGTCTGTTTCTCCTCAGGGCTATGTGTTTACTAGCCCTCCTCCGACTGCGGCTGTCTCAGTAGTAGCCACCCCCCAGTTCGGACAACTAGGATCTCAACTTCCTAACTCCTCGTCCCTTGTTCTGCCTCCATCCTTTGGAGCCACCGGCGACAATCCCATGACCGCGCAGCTGCAACAAATGTCGGCCCTCGCCTAGCAGTTGCAGGGATTGGCACTAGCGCTGCAGCCCTTCTTAGCTCTGACCTTTCCGGCTCCCGAGTTTCCTATGCAACCGGCCTTAGGACCACAGTTTGCATCCATTACACTACCCGCACAGCCATCGCCGTCCCTTGTCTCTTTAGCGATAGGGGTGTCGACATTACCATTTGTTACTCCTACACAATGCCCACCACAACATGCATCCCTCCTATCTAGTGGCCAGCCTCCTAGGCTGGCCGGAGCACAGACCTCCATGAGCATTATACCAGAGACCATTCCGGTCCAACAGCTCTTGCTCCCGCATTCTGCACTTGTTGCACCACCCCCTGCATTATCCTCACCCTTGTACCAAACACAAGCCTCATCTTTTGTCCCCCAACACAATGCACCCATGCACGGGTACACTGGCCATCCTGCCATAGCACCAGACGGCGGAATGGTGGATCTGGAGGAGCCCTTAGGGGTGACTCATACAGTGTAAGCAGCACCCACCTCTACTGCACAATCTACAGCTGCAGTAGCTCTGGATGCTCTCCTCGTGAGAGTAAATGATCTGGAGCGCACTCTCCGACAAGTGCAGGGCAGGGACCGCCAGTCCTACCAATTCTGGGACCTCTGTTATTTCCCAGAGGAGACTCTCCCCCCGAATTTCCAAATCTCGGAATTTGACAAATACAATGGTAGGGGTTGCTCAATTGCCCACCTTAAAGCGTATTACGGAGACCTCGCCCAGCTCCAAGCTGACGAAAGGTTGTTGATCCGCCTGTTCCAGAAGAGTCTCACGGGGCCCACGTTGAAGTGGTTCACTTCCCTCAACATGGCCACCATCAAGACTTGGGACGACCTTACACAGGCGTTCCTGGAACAATATTCCTTCAATCTCGACTTAGTCCCCAAG
>JAMKQA010001963.1:0-12601 GCA_024699735.1 Posidonia australis | reverse complement strand
AAAATCACAATTTCAAAAGACACCAGGATTCGTTCCTCAAAATGAACCGTGGATATGATTAACAGAAGATCAGAATACACCTGTATTCGTTCCTCGGAACGAACTGTGGATAGGAAAATCGGACCAGGATTCGTTCCAACGGAACGAAACGTGCATGGGAAAATCACACCTGAATTCGTTCCTCAAAACGAACCGTGGATAGGAAAATCACACCAGGATTCGTTCCACGGAACGAACCGTGCATAGGAAAATCACACCAGGATTCGTTCCTCGGAACGAACCGTGTATTGGAAATTCACACCTGGATTCGTTCCTCGGAACGAACCGTGGATTGGAAAATCACAATATCAGGAGACACCAGGATTCGTTCTTCGGAACGAAACGTGGATAGGAGAAACAGAAGATCGGAAGACAACAGTATTCGTTCCAAGGAATGAACCGTGGATAGGAAAATCACACCAGGATTCGTTCCAACGGAAAGAAACATGGATGGGAAAATCACACCAGGATTCGTTCCTCGGAACGAACCGTGGATAGGAAAATCACACCAGGATTAGTTCCTACAGAACATACCGTTGATAGCAAAATCACACCTGGATTCGTTCCTCAGAATGAACCGTGGATTGGAAAATCACACCAAGATTCGTTCCAACGGAACGAAACGTGGATGGGAATATCACCCCAGGATTCGTTCCAACGGAACGAACCGTTGATAGGAAAATCACACCAGGATTCGTTCCTCAGAACGTACCGTGGATAGGAAAATCACACTAGGATTCTTTCCAACGAGAACAAACCGTGGATAGGAAAATAACACCAGGATTCGTTCATCGGAACGAACCGTGGATAGGAAAATCACAATATCAGGAGACATTAGGATTCGTTCCTCAGAACGAACCGTGGATAGGAAAATCACACCCGGATTCGTTCCTCGCAACGTACCGCGGATAGGAAAATCACACCAGGATTTGTACCTCGGAACAAAACGTGGATAGGAGAAACAGAAGATCGGAAGACAACAATATTCGTTCCAAGGAATGAACCGTGGATAGGAAAATCACACCAGGATTCGTTCCAACGGAAAGAAACATGGATGGGAAAATCACACCAGGATTCGTTCCTCGGAACGAACCGTGGATAGGAAAATCACACCCGGATTCGTTCCTCGCAACGTACCGCGGAGAGGAAAATCACACCAGGATTTGTACCTCGGAACAAAACGTGGATGGGAAAATCACACATGTATTCGTTCCTCAGAACGAACCGTGGATGGGAAATTCACACCAGGAATCGTTCCAACGGAACGAACCGTGGATAAGAAAATCACACCAGGATTCGTAGCTCGAAACGAACCGTGGATAGGAAAATCACACCAGGATTCGTTCCAACGGATCGAACCGTGGATAGGAAAATCACACCAGGATTCGTTCCTCGGAACGAACTGTGGATAGGAAAATCACAATATCAAGAGACACCAGGTTTCGTTCCTCAGAACGAACCGTGGATTGGAAAATCACACCAGGATTCATTCCTCGGAACGAACCGTGGATAGGAAAATCACACCAAGATTTGTTCCTCGGAACGATCCGTGGATTGAAAAATCACAATATCAAAAGACACCAGGATTCGTTCCTCATAACGAACCGTGGATAGGAAAAATAGAATATCAAGAGACACCAGGATTCCAACCTCGGAACGAACCGTGGATAGGAAATTACAATATCAAAATATACCAGGATTCGTTCCTCGAAACGAACCGTGGATAGGGAAATAACTCCAGGATTTGTTCCAACGAAACGAACCGTTGATAGGAAAATCACACCAGGATTCGTTCCTCGGAACAAACCGTGGATAGGAAAATCACACCAGGATTCGTTCCAACGAGAACGAACCGTGGATAGGAAAATCACACCAGGATTCGTTCATCGGAACGAACCGTGGATTGGAAAATCACACCAGGATTCGTTCCAACAGAAGGAACCTTTGAATGGAAAATCACACCAGGATTCGTTCCACGGAATGAACCGTGGATAGGAAAATCACAGCTGGATTCGTTCCAACGGAACCAACTGTGGATTGGATAATCATACCAGGATTCGTTCCTCGGAACGAACCGTGGATAGAAAAATCACAATATCAAGAGACACCTAGATTCGTTCCTTGGAACGAACCGTGGATAGGAAAATCACACCAGGATTCGTTCCACGGAACGAACCGTGGGTAGGAAAATCACACCAGGATTCGTTCCTCGAAACGAACCGTGGATAGGAAAATCACACCAGGATTCGTTCCTCGTAACGAACCGTGGATAGGAAAATCACACCTGGATTCGTTCCTCGGAACGAACCGTGGATAGGAAAATCACACCAGGATTCATTCCTCGGAACGAACCGTGGATGGCAAGATCACACCAGGATTCATTCCAGTGGAACGAACCGTGGATAGGAAAATCACACACGGATTCGTTCCACGGAACGAGCCGTGGATCGGAAATTAACACCAGGATTCGTTCCAACGGAACGAACCGTGGATAGGAAAATCACAATATCAAGAGACACCAGGATTCGTTCCTCAGAACGAACCGTGCATAGGAAAATCACACCAGGATTCGTTCCTCGGAACGAACCGTGCATAGGAAAATCGCAATAACAAAAGACACCAGGATTTGTTCCTCAGAACGATCCGTGGATCGGAAAAACAGAATATCAAGAGACACCAGGATTCGTTCCTCGGAGGAACCGTGGATAGGAAATTCACAATTTCAAAAGACACCAGGATTCGTTCCTCAAAATGAACCGTGGATATGATTAACAGAAGATCAGAATAAACCTGTATTCGTTCCTCGGAACGAACAGTGGATAGGAAAATCGGACCAGGATTCGTTCCAACGGAACGAAACGTGGATGGGAAAATCACACCAGCATTCGTTCCTCAAAACGAACCGTGGATAGGAAAATCACACTAGGATTCATTCCTCGGAACAAACCGTGGCTATGAAAATCGTACCAGGATTCGTTACTCGGAACGAACCGTGGATGGCAAGATCACACCAGGATTCATTCCAATGGAACGAACCGTGGATAGGAAAATCACACACGGATTCGTTCCACGGAACGAGCCGTGGATCGGAAATTAACACCAGGATTCGTTCCTACGGAACGAACCGTGGATAGGAAAATCACAATATCAAGAGACACCAGGATTCGTTCCTCAGAACGAACCGTGGATAGGAAAATCACACCAGGATTCGTTCCAACGGAAGGAACCGTTGATTGGAAAATCACACCAGGATTCGTTCCACGGAACGAACCGTGGATAGGAAAATCACAGCTAGATTCGTTCCAACTGAACGATCAGTGGATTGGATAATCATACCAGGATTCGTTCCTCGGAACGAACCGTTAATAGAAAAATCACAATATCAAGAGACACCTAGATTCGTTCCTTGGAACGAACCGTGGATAGGAAAATCACACCAGGATTCGTTCCAACGGAACGAACCGTGGATAGGAAAATCACACCAGGATTCTTTCCTTGGAACGAAACGTGGATAGGAAAATCACAATATCAAGAGATACCAGGATTCGTTCCTCGGAACGAACCGAGGATTGGAAAATCACACCAGGAATCGTTCCTCGGAACGAACCGTGGATAGGATAATCACAATATCAAAAGACACCTGGATTCTTTCCTCAGAATGAACCGTGGATTGGAAAAACAAAAGATCAGAATACACCAGTATTCATTCCTCGAAACGGAACATGGATTGGAAAATCAGACTAGGATTCGTTCCACCGGAACGAAACGTGGATGGGGAAATCACACCAGGATTCGTTCCTCAGAACGAACCGTGGATTGGAAAATCACACTAGGATTCGCTCAAACGGAACGAACCGTGGATAGGAAAATCACACCAGGATTCGTTCCAACAGAACGAACCGAGGATAGGAAAATCACTCCAAGATTCGTTCCTCGTAACGAACCGTGGATAGAGAAATCACAATATCAAGAGACACCAGGATTTGTTCCTCAGAACGAACCGTGGATAGGAAAATCACTCCAGGATTCGTTCCTCAGAATAAACCGTGGATAGGAAAATCACAATATCACGAGACACCAGGATTCGTTCCTCGGAACGAATCGCGGATAGATAAAACAGAAGATCGGATGACACCAGTATTCGTTCTTCGGAACGAACCCGGGATAGGAAAATCACACCTGGATACGTTCCAATGGAACCAAACGTAGATGCGAAAATCATACCAGGATTCGTTCCTCAGAACGAACCGTGGATAGGAAAATCACATCAGGATTCGTTCCAACGGAACGAACCATTGATAGGAAAATCACACCTGGATTCGTTCCACGGAACGAACCGTGGATAGGAAAATCACACCAGGATTCGTTCCGACGAAACGAACCGGCGATAGGATAATCATACTAGGATTCGTTCCACGGAACGAACAGTGGATAGGAAAATCACAATATCATGAGACACTTGGAATCGTTCCTCGGAACGAACCGTGGATAGGAAAATCACACCAGGGTTCGTTCCTCGGAACGAACCGTGGATAGGAACATCACACCAGGATTTGTTCCACGGAACGAAAGGTGGATGGGAAAATCACACCCGGAATCGTTCCAACGGAACGAACCGTGGATAGGAAAATCACACCTGGATTCGTTCCACGGAACGAACCGTGGATCGGAAATTCACACCTGGATTCGTTCAACGGATTGAACCATGGATAGGAAAATCACAATATCAAGAGACACCAGGATTCGTTCTTCGGAACGAACCGTGGATAGGAAAATCACACCAGGATTCGTTCCACGGAGCAAACCGTGGATAGTAAAATCACAATATATCAAAATACACTAGGATTCGTTCCTTAGAATGAACCGTGGATAGGAAAAACAGAATATCAAGAGACACCAGGATTCGTTCCTCGGAAGGAACCGTGGATACGAAAATCACAATATCAAAAGACACCAGGATTCGTTCCTCAGAATGAACCGTAGATTGGAAAATAGGACCAGGATTCGTTCCTACGGAATGAAACGTGGATGGGAAAATCACTCCAGGATTTGTACCTCAGAACGAACCGTGGATAGGAATATCACACCTGGATTCGTTCCTCGGAACGAACCGTGGATAGGAAAATCACACCAGGATTCGTTCCAATGGAATGAGCCGTGGATTGGAAAATCACTGTAGGATTCGTTCCTCGGAACGAACCGTGGATAGGAAAATCACAATATCAAGAGACACCAGGATTCGTTCCTCGGAACGAACCGTGGATAGGAAAATCACACCAGGATTCGTTCCTTGGAGCGAACCGAGGATAGGAAAATCACACCAGGATTCGTTCCACGGAACATACCACAGATAGGAAAATCACAATATCCAGAGACAACAGGATTCGTTCCTCGGAATGAACCGTGGGTAGGAAAATCACACTAGGATTCGTTCCTCGGAACGAACCGTGGATAGGAAAATCACACCTGGATTCGTTCCTCGGAACGAACCGTGGATTGGAAAATCACAATATCAAGAGACACCTGGATTCGTTCTTCGGAACGAAACGTGGATAGGAGAAACAGAAGATCGGAAGACAACAGTATTCGTTCCTCGGAATGAACCGTGGATAGGAAAATCACACCAGGATTCGTTCCAACGGAACGAAACATGGATGGGAAAATCACACTAGGATTCGTTGCTTGGAACGAACCGTGGATAGGAAAATCACACCTGGATTAGTTCCATCAGAACAAACCGTTGATTGCAAAATCACACCTGGATTCATTCCTCGGAACGAACCGTGGATTGGAAAATCACACCAAGATTCGTTCCAACGGAACGAAACGTGGTTGGGAATATCACCCCAGGATTCGTTCCAACGGAACGAACCATTGTTAGGAGAATCACACCAGGATTCGTTCCTCAGAACGTACCATGGATAGGAAAATCACACCAGGATTCTATCCAACGAGAACAAACCGTGGATAGGAAAATCACACCAGGATTCGTTCATCGGAACGAACCGTGGATAGGAAAATCACAATATCGGGAGACATTAGGATTCGTTCCTCGGAACAAACCGTGAATAGGAAAATCACACCAGGATTCGTTCCTCGCAACGTACCGCGGATAGGAAAATCACCGCAGGATTCGTTCCAACGAAACGAACCATTGATAGGAAAATCACACCAGGATTCGTTCCTCAGAACGTACCGTGGATTGGAAAATCACACCAGGATTCTTTCGAACGAGAACAAACCGTGGATAGGAAAATCACACCAGGATTCGTTCATCGGAACGAACCGTGGATAGGAAAATCACAATATCGGGAGACATTAGGATTCGTTCCTCGGAACAAACCGTGAATAGGAAAATCACACCAGGATTCGTTCCTCGCAACGTACCGCGGATAGGAAAATCACCGCAGGATTCGTTCCAAGGAAACGAACCATTGATAGGAAAATCACACCAGGATTCGTTCCTCAGAACGTACCGTGGATTGGAAAATCACACCAGGATTCTTTCGAACGAGAACAAACCGTGGATAGGAAAATCACACCAGGATTCGTTCATCGGAACGAACCGTGGATAGGAAAATCACAATATCGGGAGACATTAGGATTCGTTCCTCGGAACGAACCGTGGATAGGAAAATCACACCAGGATTCTTTCCTCGCAACGTACCGCGGATAGGAAAATCACACTTGGATTCGTTCCTCGGAACGAACCGTGGATGGGAAAGTCACACCAGGAATCGTTCCAACGGAACGAACCGTGGATAAGAAAATCACACCAGGATTTGTACCTCGGAATAAAACGTGGATGGGAAAATCACACTTGGATTCGTTCCTCGGAACGAACAGTGGATGGGAAAGTCACACCAGGAATCGTTCCAACAGAACGAACTGTGGATAAGAAAATCACACCAGGATTCGTTCCTCGAAACGAACCGTGGATAGGAAAATCACACCACGATTCGTTCTAACGGATCGAACCGTGGATAGGAAAATCACACCAGGATTCGTTCCACGGAACGAACCCGGGATAGGAAAATCACAATATCAAGAGACACCAGGATTCGTTCCTCAGAACGAACCGTGGATTGGAAAATCACACCAGGATTCATTCCTAGGAACGAACCGTGGATAGGAAAATCTCACCAAGATTTGTTCCTCGGAACGAACCGTGGATAGGAAAATCACAAAATCAAAAGACACCAGGATTCGTTCCTCAGAACGAATCGTGGATAGGAAAAACAGAATATCAAGAGAAACCAGGATTCCTTCCTCGGAACGAACCATGGATAGGAAAATTACAATATCAAAATACACCAGGATTCGTTCCTCGTGACGAACCGTGGATAGGGAAATAAATCCAGGATTCGTTCCAACGGAACGAACCGTTGATCGGAGAATCACACCAGGATTCGTTCCTCGGAACGAACCGTGGATAGGAAAATCACACCAGGATTCGTTCCAACGAGAACGAACTGTTGATAGGAAAATCACACAAGGATTCGTTCATCAGAACGAACCGTGGATTGGAAAATCACACCAGGATTCGTTCCAACGGAACGAACCGTGGATAGGAAAATCACAACAGGATTCGTTCCACGGAACGAACCGTGGGTAGGAAAATCACACCTGGATTCCTTCCTCGGAACGAACCGTGGATAGGAAAATCACACCAGGATTCGTTCCTCGGAACGAACCGTGCATAGGAAAATCACACCTGGATTCATTCCTCGGAACGAACCGTGGATGGGATGATCACACTAGGATTCGTTCCAATGGAACGAACCATGGATAGGAAAATCACACAAGGATTCGTTCCACGGAACGAGCCATGGATCGGAAATTAACACAAAGATTCGTTCCAACGGAACGAACCGTGGATAGGAAAAACACAATATCAAGAGACACCAGGATTCGTTCCTCAGAACGAACCGTGGATAGGAAAATCACACCAGGATTCGTTCCTCGGAACGAACCGTGGATAGGAAAATCGCAATATCAAAAGACACCAGGATTCGTTCCTCAGAACGAACCGGGGATCGGAAAAATGGAATATTAAGAGACACCAGGATTCGTTTCTACGGAACGAACCGTGGATAGGAAAATCACACCTGGATTCGTTCCTCGGAACGAACCGTGGATAGGAAAATCACAATATCAAGAGACACCTGGATTCTTTCTTCGGAACGAAACGTGGATAGGAGAAACAGAAGATCGGATAACAACAGTATTCGTTCCTCGGAATGAACCGTGGATAGGAAAATCACACCAGGATTCGTTCCAACGGAACGAAACATGGATGGGAAAATCACACCAGGATTCGTTCCTCGGAACGAACCATGGATAGGAAAATCACACTAGGATTAGTTCCAATAGAACAAACCGTTGATAGCAAAATCACACCTGGATTCGTTCCTCGGAACGAACCGTGGAAAGGAAAATCAAACCTGGAGTCGTTCCTACGGAACGAACCGTGGAGAGGAAAATCACAACAGGATTCGTTCCTCGGAACGAACCGTGGATAGGAAAAACTCACCAGGATTCATTCCTCGGAACGAACCGTGGATGGGAAGATCACACCAGGATTCGTTCCAATGGAACGAACCGTGGACAGGAAAATCACACAAGGATTCGTTCCACGGAACGAGCCGTGGATCGGAAATTAATACCAGGATTCGTTCCAACGGAACGAACCGTGGATAGGAAAATCACAATATCAAGACACACCAGGATTCGTTCCTCAGAACGAACCGTGCATAGGAAAATCACACCAGGATTCGTTCCTCGGAACGAACCCTGGATAGGAAAATCGCAATATCAAATGACACCAGGATTTGTTCCTCAAAACGAACCGTGGATTGGAAAAACAGAATATCAAGAGACACCAGGATTCGTTCCTTGGAGGAACCGAGGATAGGAAAATCACAATTTCAAAAGACACCAGGATTCGTTCCTCAAAATGAACCGTGGATATGATTAACAGAAGATCAGAATACACCTGTATTCGTTCCTCGGAACGAACTGTGGATAGGAAAATCGGACCTGGATTCGTTCCAACGAAACAAAACGTGGATAGGAAAATCACACCAGGATTCGTTCCTCAAAACGAACCGTGGATTGGAAAATCACACCAGGATTCATTCCTCGGAACAAACCGTGGCTAGGAAAATCGCACCAGGATTCGTTCCTACGGAACGAACCGTGGATTGGAAAATCACACCAGGATTCGTTCCTTGGAACGAACCTTGGATAGGAAAATCACACCAGGATTCGTTCCACGGAACATACCGTGGATTGGAAAATCACAATAATAAGAGACACCCGGATTCTTTCCACGGAACGAACCGTGGATAGGAAAATCACACCTGGATTCGATCCTCAGAACGAACCGTCGATTGGAAAATCACAATATCAAGAGACACCTGGATTCGTTCTTCGGAACGAAACGTGGATAGGAGAAACAGATGATCGGAAGACAACAGTATTCGTTCCTCGGAATGAACCGTGGATAGGAAAATCACACGAGGATTCGTTCCAACGGAACGAAACATGGATGGGAAAATCACACCAGGACTTGTTCCTCGGAACGAACCGTGGAAAGGAAAATCACACTAGGATTAGTTCCAACAGAACAAACCGTTGATAGCAAAATCACACCTGGATTCGTTCCTCAGAACGAACCGTGGAAAGGAAAATCAAACCTGGATTCGTTCCTACGGAACGAACCGTGGAGAGGAAAATCACAAGAGGATTTGTTCCTCAAAACGAATCGTGGATAGGAAAATCACAATATCAGGAGACAACAGGATACGTTCCTCGGAACGAACCGTGGATAGGAAAAACTGAAGATCAGAAGACACCAGTATTCGTTCCTCGGAACGAACCTTGGATAGGAAAATCACACTAGGATTCGTTCCAAAGGAACGAAACGTGGATGGGAAAATCACACCAGGATTTGTTCCTTGGAACGAACCGTGGATAGGAAAATCACACTAGGATTTGTTCCAACGGAATGAACCGTTGATAGGAAAATCAAACCAAGATTCGTTCCACAGAATGAACCGTGGATAGCAAAAGCAGACCAAGATTCGTTCCAACAAAACGAGCCGTGGATAGGATAATCATACCTGGATTCGTTCCTCGGAACGAACCGTGGATAGGAAAATCACACCCGGATTCGTTTCAATGGAAGGAACCGTTGATTGGAAAATCACACAAGGATTCGTTCCACGGAACGAACCATGGATAGGAAAATCACAGCTGGATTCGTTCCGACGGAACGATCAGTGGATTGGATAATCATACCAGGATTCGTTCCTCAGAACAAACCGTGGATAGAAAAATCACAATATCAAGAGACACCTAGATTCGTTCCTTGGAACGAACCGTGGATAGGAAAATCTCACCAGGATTCATTCCAACAGAACAAACCGTGGATAGGAAAATCACACCAGGATTCGTACCTTGGAACGAACCGTGGATAGGAAAATCACAATATCAAGAGATACCAGGATTCGTTCCTCGGAACGAACCGAGGATTGGAAAATCACACCAGGAATCGTTCCTCGGAACGAACCGTGGATAGGATAATCACAATATCAAAAGACACCTGGATTCGTTCCTCAGAACGAACCGTGGATTGGAAAAACAAAAGATCAAAATACACCAGTATTCATTCCTCGGAACGAAACATGGATTGGAAAATCTGACTAGGATTCGTTCCACTGGAACGAAACGTGGATGGGGAAATCACACCAGGATTCGTTCCTCAGAACGAACCGTGGATTGGAAAATCACACTAGGATTCGCTCAAACGGAACGAACCGTGGATCGGAAAATCACACCAGGATTCGTTCCAACAGAACGAACCGTGGATAGGAAAATCACTCCAAGATTCATTCCTCGGAACGAACCGTTGATAGAAAAATCACAATAGCAAGAGACACCAGGATTTGTTCCTCAGAACGAACCGTGGATAGGAAAATCACTCCAGGATTCGTTCCTCAGAATAAACCGTGGATAGGAAAATCACTATATCACGAGACACCAGGATTCGTTCCTCGGAACGAAACGCAGATAGATAAAACAGAAGATCGGATGACACCAGTATTCGTTCTTCGGAACGAACCTGGGATAGGAAAATCACACCTGGATACGTTCCAATGGAACGAAACGTGGATGCGAAAATCACACCAGGATTCGTTCCTCGGAACGAACCGTGGATAGGAAAATCACATCAGGATTCGTTCCAACGGAACGAACCGTTGATAGGAAAATCACACCAAGATTCGTTCCACGGAACGAACCGTGGATAGGAAAATCACACCAGGATTCGTTCCGATGGAACGAACAGGGGATAGGATAATCATACCAGGATTTGTTCCTCGGAACGAACAGTGGATAGGAAAATCACAATATCATGAGACACTTGGAATCGTTCCTCGGAACGAACCGTGGATAGGAAAATCACACCAGGGTTCGTTCCTCGGAACGAACCGTGGATAGGAACATCACACCAGGATTTGTTCCACGGATCGAAAGTTGGATGGGAAAATCACACCCGGAATCGTTCCAACGGAACGAACCGTGGATAGGAAAATCACACCTGGATTCGTTCCTCGGAAAGAACCATGGATCGGAAATTCACTCCTTGATTCGTTCAACGGATTGAACCATGGATAGGAAAATCACAATATCAAGAGACACCAGGATTCATTCTTCGGAATGAACCGTGGATAGGAAAATCACACCAGGATTCGTTCCTTGGAGCGAACCGTGGATAGGAAAATCACAATATATCAAAATACACTAGGATTCGTTCCTTAGAACGAACTGTGGAGAGGAAAAACAGAATATCAAGAGACACCAGGATTCGTTCCTTGGAAGGAACCGTGGATACGAAAATCACAATATCAAAAGACACCAGGATTCGTTCCTCAGAAAAAACCGTGGATAGGAAAATCGGACCAGGATTCGTTCCTACGGAACGAAACGTGGATGGGAAAATCACATCAGGATTTGTACCTCAGAACGAACCGTGGATATGAATATCACACCAGGATTCGTTCCTCGGAACGAACCGTGGATAGGAAAATCACACCAGGATTCGTTCCAATGGAAAGAACCGTGGATTGGAACATCACTACAGGATTCGTTCCTCGGAACGAACCGTGGATAGGAAAATCACAATATCAAGAGACACCAGGATTCGTTCCTCGGAACGAACCGTGGATAGGAAAATCACACCAGGATTAGTTCCGTGGAACGAACTGTGGATAGGAAAATCACACCAGGATTCGTTCCACGGAACATACCACAGATAGGAAAATCACAATATCCAGTGACACCAGGATTCGTTCCTCGGAATGAACCGTGGGTAGGAAAATCACACCAGGATTCGTTCCTCAGAACGAACCGTGGATAGGAAAATCACACCTGGATTCGTTCCTCGGAACGAACCGTGGATTGGAAAATCACAATATCAAGAGACACCTGGATTCGTTCTTCGGAACGAAACGTGGATAGGAGAAACAGAAGATCGGAAGACAACAGTATTCGTTCCTCG
>JAMKQA010001962.1:0-14041 GCA_024699735.1 Posidonia australis | reverse complement strand
TGCTTTGACTTTGACCGGGCGGTCATTGTCGCTTTGCCCTGTGGAATTCTGCGGGCACGGAATCCTACTTTGACTTTGACCGGACGGTCATTGTCGCATTGCCGCTTGGATTTCCGCGGGCGCGGAATCCTACTTTGCATTTGACCGGGCGGTCGTTGTCGCTTTGGTCCTTGGATTTCCGCGGGCGTGGAATCCTGCTTTGACTTTGACCGTGCTGTCTTTGTCGCGTTGCCCCTTGGATTTCCTCGGGCGCGGAATCCTGCTTTGACTTTGACCGGGCAGTCATTGTCGTTTTGCTTCTGCGATTTCCGCGGGAGTGGAATCCTACTTTGACTTTGACTGGGCGGTCATTGTCGCTTTGCCCCATGGATTTCCGCAGGCGCGGAATACTACTTTGACTTTGACCGGGCTGTCATTGTCGCTGTGCCTGTTTGATTTCCGCGGGCGTGGAATCCCACTTTGACTTTGACCAGGCGGTCAATGTCGCATTGCCCGTTGGATTTCCACGGGCACGGAATCCAGCTATGACTTTGACGGGGCGGTCATTGTCGCTTTGCCCCTTAGAATTCCGCGGGCGCAGAATCCTACTCTGCCTATCACCGGGCGGTCATTATCGCTTTGCCCCGTAGATTTCCACGGGCGCGAAATCCAGCTCTGACTTTGACTGGGCGATCATTGTCGCTTTGCCCCTCGGATTTCCGCGGGCGCGGAATCTTGCTTTGACATTGACCGGGCGGTCATTGTCGCTTTGCCCCTTGGATTTCTGCGGGCGTGGAATCCTGATTTCACTTTGACCGGGCGGTCATTGTCGCTTTGCCCCTTGGATTTCTACAGGATCGGAATCCTGCTCTGACGTTGACCGGGCGGTCATTGTCGCTTTGCCCTATAGTTCTCCGTGGGTGTGGAATCCTGCTTTGACTTTGACCGAGCGGTCATTGTCGCTCTGCCCCTTAGATTTCCACGGGCACAGAATCCTGTTTTGACTTTGACCGAGCGGTCATTGTCGCTTCACCCATTGGATTTCCGTGGGCGCGGAATCCTGCTTTGACTTTGACCGGGCGATCATTGTTGCTTTGCCCCGTGGATTTCTGCGGGCGCGGAATCCTGCTTTGACTTTGACCGAGCGGTCATTGTCGCTTCACCCATTGGATTTCTGCAGGCGCGGAATCCTGCTTTGACTTTGACCGGGCGGTCATTGTTGCTTTGCCCCGTGGATTTCTGCGGGCGCGGAATCCTGCTTTGACTTTGACCAGGCGGTCATTGTCGCTTTGCAACTTGGATTTCCAAGGGCGCGGAATCCTGCATTTACTTTGACCGTGTGGTCATTGTCGCTTTGCCCCGTGGAATTCTGCGGGCACGGAATACTACTTCGACTTTGACCGGACGGTCATTGTCGCTTTGCCGCTTGGATTTCCGCGGGCGCGGAATCCTGCTTTGCATTTGACCGGGCGGTCGTTGTCGCTTTGGTCCTTCGATTTCCGCAGGCGTGGAATCCTGCTTTGACGTTGACCGAGCGGTCATTGTCGCTTTGCCCCATAGATTTCCGTGGGCGTGGAATCCTGCTTTGACTTTTACCGGGCGGTCATTGTCGCTTTGCCCCTTAATTTCTGCAGGCACGGAATCCTGCTTTGACTTGGACCGGGCAGTCATTGTCGCTTTGCCCCTTGGATTTCTGCGGGAGCGGAATCCTGCTCTGACGTTGACCGGGCGGTCAATGTCGCTTTGCCCCATAGATCTCCGTGGCCGTGGAATCCTGCTTTGACTTCGACCGAGCGGTCAATGTCGCTTTGCCCCATAGATATTCGCGGACGTGGAATCCTGCTATGACTTTGACCGGCCAGTCATTGTCGCTGTGCCTCTTGGATTTCCGCGGGCGCGGAATCCAGCTATGACATTGACCGGGCGGTCATTGTCGCATTGCCCGTGGGATTTCCGTGGGCGCGGAATCCTACTGTGACTTTGACGGGGCGGGCATTGTCGCTTTGCCCCTAGATTTCCGCGGGCGTGGAACCCTGCTATGACTTTGACCTGGCGGTCATTGTCGCTTTGCCCTTTGGATTTCCGCAGGCGCGGAATCCAGCTCTGAATTTGACTGGGCGATCATTGTCGCTTTGCCCCCTGGATTTCCGCGGACGTGGAATCCTACATCGACTTTGACCGGGCGGACATTGTCGCTTTGCCCCTTCGATTTCCGCGGGCGCGGAATCCTGCTTTGGCTTTGACCACGCGGTCATTGTCGCTTGCCCCTTGGATTTCGGCGGGCGCGGAATCATGCATTGACTTTGACCGGGCGGTCATTGTCGCTTTGCCCCTCGGATTTCCATAGGAGCAGAATCCTGCTTTGACATTGACCGGGTGGTCATTGTCGCTTGCCCCTAGGATTTCAGTGGGCGCGGATTCCTGCTTTCACTTCGACCGGGCGGTCATTGTCGCTTTGCCCCATGGATTACCGCGGGCGCGGAATGCTGCTTTCACTTTGACCGGGCGGTCATTGTCGCTTTGCCCCGTGGATTTCTGCGGGCGCGGAATCCTACATTGACTTTGACCAGGCGGTCATTGTCGCTTTGCAACTTGGATTTCCAGGGGCGCGGAATCCAGCTTTGACTTTGACAGGGCGGTCGTTGTCGCTTTGCCCCTTGGATTTCCGCAGGCGCGGACTCCAGCACAGACTTTGACCGGGCGGTCATTGTCGCTTTGCCCCTTAGATTTCCACGGGCGTGGAATTTGACTTTGACTTTAACTGAGCGTCAATGTCGCTAAGCCCCTTAGATTTCCGCGGGCGCGGAATCCTGCTTTGACTTTGACCGGGAGGTCGTTGTCGCTTTGCCCCTTGGATTTCCGTGGGAGCGGAATCCTGCTTTGACTTTGACCGGGCGGTCAATGTCGCTTTGCCCCATGGATTTTCGCGGACGCGGAATCCTGCTTTGACTTTGACCGGCCAGTCATTGTCGCTGTGCCTGTTGGATTTCCGCGGGCGCGGAATCCTGCTATGACATTGACCGGGCAGTCATTGTCGCATTGCCCGTGGGATTTCCGTGGGCGCGGAATCCTACTGTGACTTTGACGGGGGCGGTCATTGTCGCTTTGCCCCATGGATTTCCACTGGCGCGGAATCCCAATGTGACTTTGACCGGGCGGTCATTATCGCTTTGCCATTTGGATTTCCACGGGCGCGGAATCCAGCTCTGACTTTGACTGGGCGATCATTGTCGCTTTGCCCCTTGGATTTCCGTATACGCGGAATCCTACTTTGACTTTGACCGAGATTTTCGCGGGCGCGGAATCCTGCTGTGACTTTGACCGGGCGGTCGTTGTCGCTTTGCCCGTAGGATTTCCGCGGGCGCGGAATCGTGCTGTGGCTTTGACTGGGCGGTCATTGTCGCTTTGCCACTTGGATTTCCGCGGACGTAAAATCCTGCTTTGACTTTGACCGGGCGGTCATTGTCGCTTTGCCCCTTGGATTTCCGCTAGCGCGGAATCCTACTTTGACTTGGACTGGGCAGTCATTGTCGCTTTACCCCTTGGATTTCATTGGGCACGGAATCCTACATTGACTTTGAACGGACGATCATTGTCGCATTGCCCTTTCGATTTCCGTGGGCACGGAATCCAGCTTTGACTTTGACCAGTCGGACATTGTCGCTTTGCCCTTTCGATTTCCGCAGGCGCAGAATCCTGTTTTGACTTTGACCGAGCGGTCATTGTCACTTGCCCCTTGGATTTCTACGTGCGCGGAATCTTGCTTTGACTTTGACCGGGCGGTCATAGTCGCTTTGCCCCTTGAATTTCCGTAGGAGCGGAATCCTGCATTGACTTTGACCGGGAAGTCATTGTCGCTTGCCCCATGGATTTCCGCGGGCGTAAAATCCTACTTTGACTTTGATTTCAGCGGGCGTGGAATCCTGCTTTGACTTTGACCGTGCTGTCTTTGTCGCGTTGCACCTTGGATTTTCGCGGGCGCGGAATCCTGCTTTGACTTTGACCAGGTGGTCGTTGTCGCTTTGCTTCTGGGATTTCCGCGGGAGTGGAATCCTGCTTTGACTTTGACTGGGCGGTCATTGTCGCATTGCCCTTTCGATTTCCGTGGGTGCGGAATCCAGCTTTGACTTCGACCAGGCGGACATTGTCGCTCTGCCCTTTCGATTTCCGCAGGCGCATAATCCTGCTTTGACTTTGACCGAGCGGTCATTGTCACTTGCCCCTTGGATTTCTGCGTGCGCGGAATCTTGCTTTGACTTTGACCGGGCGGTCATAGTCGCTTTGCCCCTTGAATTTCCGCAGGAGCGGAATCCTACTTTGACTTTGACCGGGTTGTCATTGTCGCTTGCCCCATGGATTTCCGCAGGCGCAAAATTCTACTTTGACTTCGACCGGGCGGTCAATGTCGCTTTGCCCCTTGGATTTCTGCGGGCGCGGAATCCTGCTTTGACTTTGACCAGGCGGTCATTGTCGCTTTGCCCCTTGAATTTCTGCGGGCACATAATCCTTCTTTGACTTTGACCGGGCGGTCATTGTCGCTTTGCCCCATTGATTTCCGCGGGCGAGGAATCCCACTTTGACTTTGACCGGGCGGTCATTGTTGCTTTGCCCCGTGGATTTCTACGAGCGCGGAATCCTGCTTTGACTTTGACCAGGTGGTCAACGTCGCTTTGCAACTTGGATTTCCGCAGGCGCGGAATCCTGCTTTGACTTTGACCGGGAGGTCATTGTCGCTTTGCCCCATGGATTTCCGCGGGCGTCGAATCTTGCTTTGACTTTGGCCGGGCGGTCGTTGTCGCTTTGCCCCTGGGATTTCCGCGGGCGCGGAATCATGCTCTGACTTTGACTGGGCTGTCATTGTCGCTTTGCCCCTTAGATTTCAGCGGGCGTGGAATCCAGCTTTGACAATGACCGTGCTGTCTTTGTCGCGTTGCACCTTTGATTTTCGCTGGCGCGGAATCCTGCTTTGACTTTGACCAGGTGGTCGTTGTCGCTTTACTTCTGGGATTTCCGCGGGAGTGGAATCTTGCTTTGACTTTGACTGGGCGGTCAATGTCGCTTTGCCCCATGGATTTCCGCAGGCGCGGAATACTGCTTTGACTTTGACTGGGCGGTCGTTGTCGTTGTGCCTGTTGGATTTCCGCGGGCGTGGAATCCTGCTTTGACTTTGACCAGGCGGTCATTGTCGCATTGCCCGTTGGATTTCCACGGGCGCGGAAATCTGCTATGACTTTGACGGGGCGGTCATTGTCGCTTTGCCCCTTAGAATTACGCGGGCGCAGAATCTTACTCTGCCTTTGACCGGGCGGTCGTTATCGCTTTGCCCCTTGGATTTCCGCGGGCGTGAAATCCAGCTCTGACTTTGACTGGGCGATCATTGCCGCTTTGCTCCTTGGATTTCCGCGGACGCGGAATCCTGCTTTGACTTTGACCGGGCGATAAATGTCGCTTTGCCCCTACGATTTCCGCGGACGTAGAATCCTGCTTTGACTTCGACCGGGCGGTCAATGTCGCTTTGCCCCTTAGATTTCAGCGAGCGCGGAATCCTGCTCTGACTTTGACCGGGCGGCCATTGTCGCTTTGCCCCTTGGATTTCCGTGGGGCGGAATCCTACTTTGACTTTGACCGGGCGGTCAATGTCGCTTTGCCCCATGGATTTCAACGGGCGCGGAATCCTTCTTTGACTTTGACCGGGTGGTCATTGTCACTGTGCCAGTTGGATTTCCGCGGGCGCGGAATCCTCCTATGACTTTGACCGGGCGGTCATTGTCGCATTGCCCGTTGGATTTCGGCGGGCGCGGAATCGTGCTTTGACTTTGACCGGGCGGTCATTGTCGCTTTGCCGCTTGAATTTCCACAGGAGCGGAATCCAACTTTGACATTGACCGGGTGGTCATTGTCGCTTTGCCCCTTGGGTTTCTGTGGGCGCGGAATCCTGCTTTGACTTTGACCGGGCGGACATTGTCGCTTTGCCCCTACGATTTCCGCGAGCGCGGAATCCTGCTTTGTCTTTGACCGGGCGGTCATTGTGGCTTGGCCCTTGGATTTCTGCGAGCGCGGAATCTTGCTTTCACTTTGACCGGGCGGTCATTGTCGCTTTGCCCCTAGGATTTCCGCGAGCTCTGAATTCTACTGGGACTTTGACCGGGCGGTCATTATCGCTTTGACCCTTGGATTTCTGTGGGCGCGGAATCCGGCTTTGACTTTGACCAGGCGGACATTGTCGCTTTGCCCCTTCGATTTCCACGGGCGCGGAATCCGGCTTTGACTTTGATCGGGCGGTCATTGTCGCTTGCCCCTTGGATTTCTGCGGGCGTGGAATCTTGCTTTGACTTTGACCGGGCGGTCATTGTCGCTTTGCAGTTAGGATTTCCGCGGGCGCGGAATCCTACTGGGACTTTGACCGGGCGGTCTTTGTCGCTTGCCCCATGGATTTCTGCGGGTGCGGAATCTTGCTTTGACTTTGACCGGGCGGTTATTGTCGCATTGCCCATTCAATTTCCGCTGGTGCGGAATCCTGCTTTGACTTTGACCGGGCGGTCATTGTCGCTTTGCCCCTTGGATTTCCGGGGGCGTGGAATCCAGCTTTGACTTTGACCGGGCGGTCGTTGTCGCTTTGCCCCTAGGATTTCGACGGGCGCTGAATCTTGCACTGACTTTGACCAGGCGGTCATTGTCGCTTTGCCCCTTAGATTTCCACGGGCGTGGAATCCGGCTTTGACTTTGACCGAGCTGTTAATGTCGCTAAGCCCCTTCGACTTCCGTGGGCGCGAAATCCTGCTTTGACATTGACCGGGCAGTCAATGTCGCTTTGCACCTTGGATTTCCGCGGGAGCGGAATCCTGCTTTTACTTTGACCGGGCAGTCATTGTCGCTGTGCCTGTTGGATTTCCACGCGCGCGGAATCCTGCTATGACATTGACGGGGCGGTCATTGTCGCATTGCCCGTGGGATTTCCGTGGGCGCGGAATCCTGCTGTGACTATCACGGGGCGGTCATTGTCGCTTTGCCCATAGATTTCCGCGGGCGCGGAACCCTGCTGTGACTTTGACCTGGCGGTCATTGTCGATTTGCCCCTTAGATTTCCGCGGTCGCGTAATCCAGCTCTGACTTTGACTGGGCGATCATTGTCGCTTTGCCCCTAGGATTTCCGCGAACGTGGAATCCTACTTCGACTTTGACCGGGCGGACATTGTCGCTGTGCCCCTTCGATTTCCGCAGTCGCGGAATCCTGCTTTGACTTTGACCGGGCGATCATGTCGCTTGCCCCTTGGATTTCAGCGGGTGCGGAATCTTGCTTTGACTTTGACCGGGCGGTCATTGTCGCTTTGCCCCTCGGATTTCCATTGGAGCAGAATCCTTCTTCGACTTTGACCGGGTGGTCATTGTCGCTTGCCCCTTGGATTTCCGTGGGCGCGGAATGCTGCTATGACTTTGACCGGGCTGTCATTGTCGCTTTGCCCCGTGGATTTCTGCGGGCGTGGAATCCTGCTTTGACTTTGACCAGGCGGTCATTGTCGCTTTGCAACTTGGATTTTTGGGGGCGCGGAATCCAACTTTGACTTTAACCGGGCGTTCGTTGTCGCTTTGCCCTTTGGATTTCCGTTTGCGCAGAATCCCGCACTGACCTTGACCGGGCGGTCATTGTCGCTTTGCCCTTAGATTTCCACAAGCGTGGAATCCGGCTTTGTCTTTGACCGAGCGGCGAATGTCGCTAAGCCCCTTGGATTTCCGCTGGCGAGGAATCCTACTTTGACTTTGACCGGGCGGACATTGTCGCTTTGCCCCTTGGATTTCCGCGGGAGCGGAATCCTGCTTTGACTTTGATCGGGCGGTCAATGTCGCATTGCCCCATGGATTTTCGCGGACGCGGAATCCTGCTTTGACTTTGACCGGGCAGTCATTGTCACTGTGCCTGTTGGATTTCCAAGGGCGCGGAATCCTGCTATGACATTGACCGGGCGGTCATAGTCGCATTGCCCATGGGATTTCCGTGGGCGCGGAATCTTCTGTGACTTTGACGGGGCGGTCATTGTCGCTTTGCCCGTTGGATTTCCACTGGCGTGGAATCCTACTATGACTTTGACCGGGCGGTCATTATCGCTTTGCCCCTTGGATTTCAGCGGGCGCGGAATCCAGCTCTGACATTGACTGGGCGATCATTGTCGCTTTGCCCCTTGGATTTCCGCGTACGCGGAATCCTGCTGTGACTTTGACCGGGCGTTCATTGTCGCTTTGCCCCTAGGATTTCCGCGGGCGCGGAATCGTGCTGTGACATTGACAGTGCGGTCATTGTTGCTTTGCCCCTTGGATTTCCACGATCGCGGAATCCAGCTCTGACTATGACTGGGCGATCATTGTCGCTTTGCCAATTGGATTTCCGCGGATGCAGAATCCTGCTTTGACTTTGACCGGGCGGTCATTGTCGCTTTGCCCCTTGGATTTCGGCTGGCGCGGAATCCTGCTTTGACTTGGACCGGGCAGTCATTGTCGCTTTGCCCCATGGATTTCCGCGGGCACGGAATCCTACTTTGACTTTGACCGGGCGGTCATTGTCGCATTGCCCTTTCGATTTCCGTGGGCGCGGAATCCTACTTTGACTTTGACCAGGCGGATATTGTCGCTTTGCCCTTTCGATTTCCGCAGGCGCTGAATCCTAATTTGACTTTGACCGAGCGGTCATTGTCACTTGCCCCTTGGATTTCTGCGTGCGCGGAATCTTGCTTTAACTTTGACCGGGCGGTCATTGTCGCTTTGCCCCTTGAATTTCCGCAGAAGCGGAATCCTTCTTTGACTTTGACCGGGTTGTCATTTTCGCTTTCCCCTTGGATTTCCGCGGGAGCAGAATCCTGCTTTGACTTCGACCGGGCGGTCAATGTCGCTTTGCCGCTAGGATTTCCGCGGGCGCGGAATCATGCTTTGACTTTGACCAGACAGTCATTGTCGGTTTGCAAATTGGATTTCCACGGGCGCGGAATCCTGCTTTGACTTTGACCGGGCGGACATTGTCGCTTTGCCCCTTGGATTTCAACGGGCACGGAATCCTGCTTTGACTTTGACCGGGCGGTCATTGTCGCTTTGCCGCATGGATTTCCGCGGGCGAGGAATGCTACTTTGACTTTGACCGGGCGGTCATTGATGCTTTGCCCCGTGGATTTTTGCGGGCACGGAATCCTGCTTTGACTTTGACCAGGTGGTCATTGTCGCTTTGCAACTTAGATTTCCGCGGGCGCGGAATCCTGCTTTGACTTTGACAGGTAGGTCATTGTCGCTTTGCCCCATGGATTTCCGCGGGCGCGGAATCTTGCTTTCAATTTGGCCGGGCGGTCGTTGTCGCTTTGCCCCTTGGATTTCCGCGGGCGCGGAATCATGCTCTGACTTTGACCGGGCGGTCATTGGAGCTTTGCCCCTTAGATTTCCGCGGGCGTGGAATCCTGCTTTGACTTTGACCGTGCGGTCTTTGTCGCGTTGCCCCTTCGATTTCCTGGGGCGCGGAATCCTGCTTTGACTTTGACCGGACGGTCATTGTCGCTTTGCTTCTGGGATTTCCGCGGGAGTGGAATCCTACTTTGACTTTGACTGGGCGGTCAATGTCGCTTTGCCCCAAGGATTTCTGCAGGCGCGGAATACTACTTTGACTTTGACCGGGCTGTCATTGTCGCTGTGCCTGTTTGATTTCCGCGGGCGTGGAATCCTGCTTTGACTTTGACCAGGCGGTCATAGTCGCATTGCCCGTTGGATTTCCACGGGCGCGGAACCCTGCTATGACTTTGACGGGGCGGTCATTGTCGCTTTGCCCCTTAGAATTCCGCGGGTGCAGAATCCTACTCTGCCTTTGACCGGGCGGTCATTATCGCTTTGCCCCTTGGATTTCCACGGGCGCGAAATCCTGCTCTGACTTTGACTTGGCGATCATTGTCGCTATGCCCCTTGGATTTCCGCGGGCGCGGAATCTTGCTTTGACTTTGACCGGGCGGTCATTGTCGCTTTGCCCCTTGAATTTCCATAGGAGCGGAATCCTACTTTGACTTTGACCGTGTGGTCATTGTCGCTTTGCCCGTTGGCTTTCCGCGAGCGTGGAATCCTGCTGTGACCTTGACCGGGCGGTTATTGTCGCTTTGCCCCTAGGATTTCCGTGGGCGCGGAATCCTGCTGTGACTTTGACTGGGCGGTCATTGTCGCATTGCGCCTTGGATTTCCGCGAGCGCGGAATCCCGCTCTGACTTTCATAGGAGCGGAATCCTGCTTTGACTTTGACCGTGTGGTCATTGTCGCTTTGCCCGTTGGCTGCCCGCGAGCGTGGAATCCTGCTGTGACCTTGACTGGGCGATCATTGTCTTTTTGCCACTTGGATTTCCGTGGACGCGGAATCCTGCTTTGACTTTGACCGAGCGGTCATTGTCGCTTTGCCCATTCGATTTCCGTGGGCGCGGAATCCTGCTTTGACGTTGACCGGGCGAACATTGTCGCTTCGCCCCTTCGATTTCCGCAGGCGCAGAATCTTGCTTCGACTTTGACCGAGCGGTCATTGTCGCTTGCCCCTTGAATTTCTGCGGGCGTGGAATCTTGCTTTGACTTTGACCGGGCGGTCATTGTCGCTTTGCCCCTTGAATTTCCGCAGGAGCGGAATCCTGCTTTGAATTTGACCGGGTGGTCATTGTCGCTTGCTCCTTGGATTTCCGCGTGCGCAGAATCCTGCTTTGACTTCGACTAAGGGGTCATTGTCGCTTTGCCCTGTGGATTTCCTCGGGTGCGGAATCCTACTTTGACTTTGAACGGGCGGCCATTGTCGCTTTGCCCCTTCGATTTCTGCGGACGCGGAATCCTGCTCAGACTTTGACAAGGCGGTCATTGTCGCTTTGCCCCTAGGATTTCTGCGGGCACGGAATCCGGCTTTGACTTTTACCAGGCGGTCATTATCGCTTTGCCCTTTCGTTTTCCGTGGGCGCGGAATCCTGCTTTGACTTTGACCAGGCGGACATTGTCGCATTGCCCCTTCGATTTCCACAGGCGCAGATTCCTGCTTCGACTTTGACCGAGCGGTCATTGTCTCATTCCCCTTGGATTTCTGCGGGCGCGGAATCTTGCTTTGACTTTGGCTAGGCGGTCATTGTCGCTTTGCCCCTTGGATTTCCGCAGGAGCGGAATCATGCTTTGATTTCGACCGGGCAGTCATTGTCGCTTTGCCCCTTTGATTTCTGCGGGCTCGGAATCAAGCTCTGACTTTGACTGGGCGATCATTTTCGCTTTGCCCCCTGGATTTCCGCAGACGTGGAATGCTACTTCGACTTTGACCGAGCGGACATTGTCGCTTTGCCCCTTCGTTTTCCGCGGGCGCGGAATCCTGTTGTGATATTGACCGTGCGGTCATTGTCGCTATGCCCCTAGGATTTCCGCGGGAGCGAAACCCTGCTATGACTTTGACCTAGCGGTCATTGTCGCTTTGCCACTTCGATTTCCGCGGGCGCGGAATCCTGCTTTGATTTTGACTGGGCGGTCATTGTCGCTTTGCCACTTGGATTTCTGCAGGCGCGGAATCCTGCTTTGACATTGACTTGGCAGTCATTGTCGCTTTGCCCCGTGGATTTCAGCGGGAGCGGAATCCTGCTTTGACTTTGACCGGGCGGTCATTGTCGCTTTGCCCCTTGGATTTCCGTGGGTGCGGAATCCTGCTTTGACTTTGACCGGGCGGTCATTGTCGCTCTGCCCCTTAGATTTCCGCAGGCGCGGAATCCTACTTTGACTTTGACCGAGCGGTCATCGTCGCTTCACCCATTGGATTTCCGTGGGCGCGGAATCCTGCTTTGACTTTGACCGGGCGGTCATTGTTGCTTTGGCTCGTGGATTTCTGCGGGCACGGAATCCAGCTTTGACATTGACCGAGCGGTCATTGTCGCTTCACCCATTGGATTTCCGCGGGCGCGGAATCCTGCTTTGACATTGACCGGGCGGTCATTGTTGCTTTGCCCCGTGGATTTCTGCGGGCGCGGAATCCAGCTTTGACTTTGACCAGGCGGTCATTGTCGCTTTGCAACTTGGATTTCAAAGGGCGCGGAATCCTGCTTTGACTTTGACCGGGCGGTCATTGTCGCTTTGCCCCGTGGAATTCTGCGGGCACGGAATCCTACTTTGACTTTGACCGGACGGTCATTGTCGCAATGCCGCTTGGATTTCCGCGGGCGCGGAATCCTGCTTTGCATTTGACCGGGCGGTCGTTGTCGCTTTGGTCCTTGGATTTCCGCGGGCGTGGAATCCTGCTTTGACTTTGACCGTGCTGTCTTTGTCGCGTTGCCCCTTGGATTTCCTCGGGCGCGGAATCCTGCTTTGACTTTGACCGAGCGGTCATTGTCGTTTTGCTTCTGGGATTTCCGCGGGAGTGGAATCCTACTTTGACTTTGACTGGGCGGTCATTGTCGCGTTGCCCCATGGATTTCCGCAGGTGCGGAATACTACTTTGACTTTGACCGGGCTGTCATTGTCGCTGTGCCTGTTTGATTTCCGCAGGCGTGGAATCCTGCTTTGACTTTGACCAGGCGGTCAATGTCGCATTGCCCGTTGGATTTCCACGGGCGCGGAATCCAGCTATGACTTTGACGGGGCGGTCATTGTCGCTTTGCCCCTTAGAATTCCGCGGGCGCAGAATCCTACTCTGCCTTTCTCCGGGCGGTCATTATCGCTTTGCCCCGTAGATTTCCACGGGCGCGAAATCCAGCTCTGACTTTGACTGGGCGATCATTGTCGCTTTGCCCCTCGGATTTCCGCGGGCGCGGAATCTTGCTTTGACATTGACCGGGCGGTCATTGTCGCTTTGCCCCTTGGATTTCTGCGGGCGTGGAATCCTGCTTTCACTTTGACCGGGCGGTCATTGTCGCTTTGCCCCTTGGATTTCTGTGGGTGCGGAATCCTGCTTTGACTTCGACCGGGCGGTCATTGTCGCTCTGCCCCTTAGATTTCCGCGGGCACAGAATCCTGCTTTGACTTTGACCGAGCGGTCATTGTCGCTGCACCCATTGGATTTCCGTGGGCATGGAATCCTGCTTTGACTTTGACCGGGCGATCATTGTTGCTTTGCCCCGTGGATTTCTGCGGGCGCGGAATCCTGCTTTGACTTTGACCGAGCGGTCATTGTCGCTTCACCCATTAGATTTCTGCAGGCGCGGAATCCTACTTTGACTTTGACCGGGCGGTCATTGTTGCTTTGCCCCGTGGATTTCTGCGGGCGCGGAATCCTGCTTTGACTTTGACCAGGCGGTCATTGTCGCTTTGCAACTTGGATTTCCAAGGACGCGGAATCCTGCTTTTACGTTGACCGTGTGGTCATTGTCGCTTTGCCCCGTCGAATTCTGCGGGCACGGAATCCTGCTTCGACTTTGACCGGACGGTCATTGTCGCTTTGCCGCTTGGATTTCCGCGGGCGCGGAATCCTGCTTTGCATTTGACCGGGCGGTCGTTGTCGCTTTGGTCCTTCGATTTCCACGGCGTGGAATCCTGCTTTGACGTTGACCGAGCGGTCATTATCGCTTTGCCCCATAGATTTCCGTGGGCGTGGAATCCTGCTTTGACTTTGACCGGGCGGTCATTGTCGCTTTGCCCCTTAATTTCCGCAGGCGCGGAATCCTGCTTTGACTTGGACCGGGCAGTCATTGTCGCTTTGCCCCTTGGATTTCTACGGGAGTGGAATCCTGCTCTGACGTTGACTGCGCGGTCAATGTCGCTTTGCCCCATAGATCTCCGTGGCCGTGGAATCCTGCTTTGACTTTGACCGAGCGGTCAATGTCGCTTTGCCCCATGGATATTCGCGGACGCGGAATCCTGCTTTGACTTTGACCGGGCAGTCATTGTCGCTGTGCCTCTTGGATTTCCGCGGGCGCGGAATCCAGCTATGACATTGACCGGGCGGTCATTGTCGCATTGCCCGTGGGATTTCCGTGGGCGCGGAATCCTACTGTGACTTTGACGGGGCAGGCATTGTCGCTTTGCCCCTAGATTTCCGCGGGCGTGGAACCCTGCTATGACTTTGACCTGGCGGTCATTGTCGCTTTGCCCTTTGGATTTCCGCAGG
>JAMKQA010001961.1:0-16630 GCA_024699735.1 Posidonia australis | reverse complement strand
TTTATTTGCATTTGCATTTGCATATAGAGCGATGATGATAAATCACTCGGAATGATGTAACTTTGATTACACTTATGCAATATACTTGCATTATGCGAATGACCCGGGATAAAAGAGTGATATTCCTGAGCATAGGACACACCCCACACATCATGCACCTATTAGCATAAGGCACTTAACATGGCATGACATATCACCCTTGGGCGTATAGTAAGAGGCTGAAAAGCCAACATTTCATTAGAGAAATCATAGAAGACCGATTTTATCGGGCATACGAGGGTGCCTAACACCTTCCTCGTACGTAACAGGGATCCTTACCCACATCTTTCTGGTTTTCGCAGACCTTTCTTTTTATTGTTTTGCATGATTTTCATGTTATGGTTTTCCTTGTCTTCCATAATAGACTAGGTGGCGACTCCTGCATTTTGCATTTGTTTTGTTTTTCGACGTGATTTTGCTGACCGATTTCGCAATTCTTTTGCGGAATCTCCTCGCCGGCATGGTTACAGTAATATCTCTGTATGGTTGACAGGGTCTCGACATCTGGCTATGACACATAGCTCCAAAACTAGCTAGACCCCTCCATGACTGAGCCTTCAATATGATGGCAATATTAAATGAACCACTTGGTTGTGTGACCTGCTCCTGAAGACGAGTCTGTTCCCTCCTTTATTCTTCCTCTAGTGTCCAACTGTGGCGAACCGTTTGAGAGCAAGCTCCCCTTTCCAGGAAATGCTCAATGGAGATATCATTCTTACCTTAGAACCAATCTTGTTCCAAGATCACCTCTAAGGAGAGGCATCTGTAGATATCCCATTTTTGCATTTTCCAAAGTCATCTAGGTTAGGAACCTTTGAGGCGCCCTAGATCACAGGACTGAGGATCTTCTACTCTATTTTCCAGACATTTCATGTTTTCTTTAAAAACATTCTTAATTTTACTTGGATCAAGGCTGTTAGTTGTGGCAGAGCTAACCCGCTCAAGCTGGTGGCAGGCTTGAGTCTCTTGAACATTTTGGTATGGGTCGCTAGCTGTGGTAGAGCTAATGCTCTCATTTTACTCAAGTTGGTGACAGATTTGAGTACTCTAAACTTAAAGAATGTATTCTTATGATTTCATATGATTTTTGAGTATTTTCTAGACTTTTAAGGTATTTTTGTGGATTTAACATAAAAGACAAAGGTAGAACGCAAAAAGACCAGGATGTTGCTACAGGCGACTAGTCTCGTTGCCAGAAGTACAGGTGACTAGTCTCGTTGCCACAAGTACAGGCAACTAGACTTGTTGTTACTAAAACAGGCGACGAGAATCCTGGAATTCTTTCTCGAGATAATTTGTCATTTCGGGATTTAATATAATATATGGGATATTTATAAGTATTATCATGATTTTTCCCATGATTATTATAATTTCTAAGATTTTCTAAATATTTATTTATTTATGGAATATCGTATAAATCTTTATTAATGCTAGAAAATTCCAAAAACTTCTAGAAAAATGGATGACGTTAGGATTAATATTATGTATTTTTATCATGGTTCAAAATGAGATATGATATTAATTATCACTTTTTCAATGCTAGAATTATCTATAATTTAAAAAGATAATTTCAACATGTGCTTCATTTCCAAATATTTATGTAATTACAAGACTAGAATTTATTATAAATATATTTAACATAATTCTCATAATTATTGGGGATTTATCTTTTAAATGTGATTTTAACTTCGAGTTTGGATTTAAAATTTGATTTTGAATTCACATATTTTCTAGAATATTCTAACGATTTTGAGAGAATTTGAAAAGATCGAGACTAGTCATTTATAGTTCCTAGATATTTGTTGAATCTGTTTTGGTTTTTTATTTTAAACGTGGAGATATTGAGAGCTCGTTGCCACAAAGAACAACGACTAGTTTGTAAAAGACGTTTTTGCTCTTTTTCCCACACGAGAAAATAGGATCTGTTGGCCTGTCACTGCTACCACTGGCGACATATCTTGATATGTCACTGCTCTTACTGGCGATGAGGAGGTCACTGGACGACATTTAGCCATCGATCCAGTAAATCGGGAACCCACATCCATTACATCCACCATAATAACTCTCGCAAGGTGTCTTGTCAACCGACGAAAGCAAAGGACAAGTGGTGATCACAACAAAAGATGTCGATATGAGTGGACACAACATCATCTGCACCAACTTCACCCGCAAATCTACATCCAAACGACAAGTTTTAAATATCCTCATTTTCGAATTTTCAAACTGATTTGGTTTCTAGAAGCTTCCATATTCCGTTCCTCAACAAGATTCGATGTCCTTGTGCCTATAAATAGATCCCCAGACCTTGTGTTCTTGGAGGTATTTTGAAATTAAGGAGTGGTTGCCTTGAGGGAGAGAAAGCCTAGGCGAAACCCTGCCAAAATCCCATGAGAATCCTAGATCTCAAAGATCATGTCCCATTCCTAGTCAAAGTGCACCTTCGAAGCTTCATCCAGGCCTTCACTTCCTCATCCACTCTACAACGTACGATGGTGAAGGGAGTATCTTCTAATTCTTGCATATTATTATTATTATATAAATCCATTGCATGACAAAGATTAACCCATGACATATGCATGCGGAGAACCACCCTTAAGTTAGTATTTAATGTATTTTGTTATGTTTTTCATTATTTATTTTGATTTGTTTTACATCACCTTGATCTAATCTAGATTTATTTGTTTTGAAGGGAATAAGTAGCTATGTTGCACGAGGAAGCCATCAAACAACATCCAGCCATCGATTCGGTAAGTCGGTGAACTCAAGACCTCAACTTCATACCAGATCTCGAATTTCCACATTAGACCAAAAGTGTGACACATAAGAGGTCTTATAGGTGGGACCAGCTTTTGAGCCAACTTGTCGTGCAACGTGAGAATCCCTTTTTGTCTTATTTATTTTTCTTAGATTTAGGTATCGTTTTAGGTCTGGAAGTCATGCATATAAGGTTTCATGACATCCAAACCTTTCATCGGGTCTTTTCTAACGATTAGAAAGACATCTAGTACTAGTCGCCTGTGCTATCGACGATGAGGCTTAGAGCCTATCATTGTGGCAACAAGCACTAGATTAGGGTTTTTTGTAGATCCTTTGTTTTTCACAGTTATTTACATTGTTTCTTTAGATCTGCAGTAGTTAATAAAAAAAATAAAAAAAATCTTGTTCATCTATTCTTTTTTGGATTTTTTTTAACAGTTTTTAGGTTTTGTTTGACATCCATCAGTAATAGGGTGAAAACTATTTGATTGACATTAGAGTTAAAGTTCCTCAAGGGAATCTCTCTGTAATTAGAACAATCAAGTTGAGTGAACTGGACCAATGCCAGTCGCTCTTCCATACTCTACGTTTGATTGTGACAGTTAGATTGAGAACTTTGGTGACCTATGGAAATATTATTGACTCTTTCTCTTTTCCGGAGTCAATAATATTCTTTGGTGGATACATGATACTCTAGTATTGTTTGTTTATTTACAGCTTTGTGATTTGCTAGGATACAACCTTATGGACTGAATGCTGAGGTGCAAGTCCCTCTATAGAGAGACAAACCCGTAACCTAAGCCCTCTTGGTGGACCCTAGTGAAGGTCAAAGAGTGGTACCAGAAGAGTGCTAAAATCCTACTATGTGACCTTAGATCCTATGAAGTCAGCCTTACCTTAACCCTAGGAACCTAACAGTTGAGAGAACATAGGTTTAATCAATTAATCAATCAATTATTTGAACGAGATAAAATCGACATTCTGTTTGGAAACCTACTTGTGTAATCAGACTTGTTTGGTGATCTATTGAGGACAGATATTTGGTGATCTATTGAGGACAGATTTCAATCATTGAAAGGATAAGAACTCTCGACGCCTACTCCATCGGCATCAAGTTTCGCTTGCTGCGGCGACAACGAGTGTCGTCACCGCCATCACCAACAAGTTTCTATAGATACCAACTTGGCGTTATAGCCGTATCATCAATGCGTACATTTGGTGACTTGTTTGCAAGTTGTGGTTTGCTTGTAATTGGGAATACAAGTTACAGGGACATCAAGACAAAACTTTAGGTGGTAAACTACTTTGCTTGAAAGAGTTGTAATTACTTTTCTTTTGTATTTAATTCGATCTAGTTTGTAATTTCTTTTTTTAATAGTACTTATAATAGTATAGGAAGTAGAGTTGCAAATGCAGTTTGTAATTTCTTTTAGTACTAGTAATAATTTAAGAAGCAGAGTCACGAAGGAAGCCAATAAATTCTATCAGAAGCACATCATTCATACACTGACTCTTCCAATATGTCAACCATGACAAGCATGGCCTAAGTCACGTCAAGCGTGTCAATCACCACAACATCTACAACTCAAGCAAGTAGTACCATGTACCAGCACGAGTTCCTATTCAATACCCCAACTTCACAGGTAGAAGAGCTAGACACCCCAAAGTTTGTGCAGCAGAAGGTTCGTCAGAGGTTTCCCCACATATCCATATCATACAACTACTCCTCTAGAGGACCTACTCTTATGGTTCTACTCCAACTGATGCCAAAGGACAGCCTTTTGAAGAAGAGAGTGAGGGAGAAGACGTGGTAAACTATTCTTAGCCATGGAGTGTCCCATTTGAACACATGCTTTTAAGGGCAACTTCTCAAACGATACTACCATTGTCGATTAGCTCACATCAACTACCAGAAAGCGCAACCAGTCAAACCCGCCAATTCATGGCTCAACATAATACCCCTAGTCCATAAATTCCAATCGGGCAGGGATCCACATTCCTAAGTACTCACCAAGGCTCATTTGTCACACCTACTCCAAGATTACCTACACTGTGCCACTGAGTCCTATATTAAATTTTCCAATACAAGGCTTGTCAGCACAACACACACCACCATATCCTATAGCATCGATCTACCTTTCTGTCCAACAAACCACACAATCCCCATCAAGCTACCTTTAACAATAGGGTAACCCGACCACAACTACCACCTTTGGCCATGCAGTCATGCTATGCTCTAGCTCAACCCTCACCCTTCTCTCCATAATTCAATACCCCACAGCAATGACAATTCCATGGGTATCAGGTCTAAGGGCAGCAAGCCATCCTAGGTTCGGATATTAAGAGGATGATCTCAGATGTGCTCACAGAAGCAGAGGTTACATCCAAAGCACTGGTCAGTTTTGACATTCAAAATTCCCACCTTTTAGCCTATTACCCAGATTCAAGATGCCTAAAATGTAGAAGTATGATGGGATGGATAGTACAAGGAATCATCTTGCTATCTTTATTATGGACGCCCTACCTTATCAATATGAAAATAGACTCATCATATACCATTTCATCAAAAGTATTAAGGGAGAATTACTAAGATGGTTCAACACTCTCATGGGATGCGACCTCAATGACTTTAAGACGCTACTAGACAAATTTTTGAATCAGTATAGTTACCGCATTTAGCACAAGCCTACAATAAGATACCTCATTGTTGAAAAGATAAAGTTAGATGAGGATTTCGTCACTTTTGCCAGTAGATGGAGGATCATGGTGGCTCAATCTGATTGTTACAATCCTAAGAGCCAAGCAGTCGACACATTGCATTAAACACTACAAGAGCACTCAAGGTGGGGTTACTAGTTGGTGACTTTTAGACATACCCCTAACTAGATGAGCTTGTTGCAAGAGTCCTCCATAATAAAGATGACTTGCCATTCTCGGAGCTTAAGGAAAGGGCAAGAAGAAGACCTCGAGCTACACATTTGAAGGAGTCATCGAAAACATGTCACAGGTCTCAACCCAACAAGGATAGAAAGAACAGAAAGGTCACCAATACCAACCTAAGAATCAAGATCAACCTGTCTAGTATCAAGAGCAGTCAATTCAATACCAAGGGCAACTAGAGTAGTGGCAGGGTCAATTAGTTTAGTATCAGAGACAACCGGTGTAGCATCAACAGTAATACCAATAAGGGCAATGCCAGAAGTAGCAACTGCAACAATTCCAACAACAACGGCCCTAACAATATTGGTATCAGCAGCCTCCAAGTTACCATAACAGGGGCAACCAAGTAATCAGTACCAGAAGCAACAATAGGGGCAGCAGAGTTATAATAGTGTCCTTCCACCACAAAGCTACGAGGAACCTAAAAGGCAAAACTACTCGCCACTTCCTAAGTCGCTCCATGATATATTCAGGATGCTGGTCGAAAGTAAAGATTTGCAGCTTCCAACACCTAAACCAATCACCCCCAATGCTGATTTGTCTAAGTACTATTTGTATTACTAGAAGAATGGGCATACCCTTGAGGAGTGCTTCACTGTCAAAGATAAAATATATGACCTAATTGATAAGGGGAAATCATATGGTTCGTGCTTAGAGAAAGATTGAGGGCAACTCAAGGGGGACAACATGAAATACAAATACATCAGAATCCCATGTCTAGCCATCTGATACCACACATGGAGGCTGAGGACAACCAGCCAATAACTTCAGATTTGGTGATCATCCAACATATACAAGCAGAACCTGACATAGAGTGGTTAGCCAAAGATGAGAAAAAATCAAATGCACTAATAATGCTTGCTCAAGAGCATGGTCAGAAGAGTACCTAAACGTATCTGGGGAAGATTTATTAGGATGGGAGACTCAGATTGATGACACTTGGGATAGCCAACAAGATGAGAAAGAAGCCAACGATCTCGCCCTTCTCCCCATAGGCAAGGAACATGGCATTGACGACTTTGGCAGTGTGGACCCATTTGTACTAGCAAGAAAAGTTGTCACAAGCTTTGAGGAAAGAAATATAGTCTTCTAGGATATATACTGCCTACACTATAAGAACCCTCACTTCCACTAATCTTTTCAATAAAGATCAATGACTATCCACTTACTGGAGTGCTTGTTGACATTTGTGCTAGCCAATGTGTCTGCTCTCTATCCGCTCTTGAATACTTGGACATTAAGGAAAGCAAAATCACCAAATGTCGCTTTACCTATGTAGCTTATGATAAAAGTCAAAGAGAAGTGATCATAACTGTTCAACTGGATATCACTATAGGTTCCCTCACTAGTACTACCATAGTCATAATCATGGAGCAAGATCTGGCTGAGCCATTGATCTTAGGAAGGTCTTGGTTAGCAGAGATTGGTGTTGTTGTATCTCCTGTATACCAACTTCTCAAGTTCAAACATTTGGTTGCCTACTCCACCAAAGCCAAGCGATGAAGAGCCGCCACCAGAACTACATAATGAAGGGCCACTTGATGGGTAGTTTGACTATGACCACTGGTACGAGAAGACATTAGATTCTCAAAGGTTTCATGATATGACAGGAAGAGGCTTGGTACAAGAATATACTCAGCAATACTACATGACACCTAACCCAAATATGCCTGTTATAAAGGACAATTTAGAGGACGAACCTACTAGACCAAAATGCAAGGTAGATCGCAAAGATTTCCAATGTAAAATCAAAACTACCAATAGTTGGGAGCAAGATCAAATAGGGTTCGACTAGTATTGTCTACACACAAGCCCGTCGGATTTGAAGAAAGTAGCACAAGTCTCTCTCCTCCATTTAGAAGGAGTCCCCAGTGTCACTCTCCAAATCTCAAATAGTCTTCCCAACTCGTAAGATATTCCTTCAGCCCAAGACATTCCAACCAAACACTAGCCTAGAGCACCTTCAGGAGACATCAAGTAAAAGACAGTTGACACTCTCAACCTCAGTGACTTAACCATCCTATCCGACAAACTGCAGCCTTGCCCATTTGAGCAAGAAGGGGTTGGGGCCACCAACTGAAGACAATGGTGAACTGCCTCCAGGTGGGAGGCAACTCCAAGGGTAATCCTCCTAACTCTGTAAATATTTTCTTTCCTACTTTTTGACTCTTGCATTTTATTTCCTTACGTTTTGCTTTTTATAAAATTACTTGCTAGTGTAGTCAATAAAAGGGGGAGAAAATTGAACTTAAATTCAACTTAAGTGATTTAGAACTTAATGAGGTGTTACTTGTCAATAATCCACATTTGAAAGTCAAGGAGAAACTGGGAAGGATCTTACATCATGGTGACTACATATTTGGGTAATACCTAATTCTTGGAGTGTAATGCACTTGAAAGAGTGCTACCTTTAACCAGCATCCCTCCACCTGGATGGTATCTAGGGCCAAACACTAAGCTAAGAGGAAGGTCATTCCCAAAGCCTATAGGAAAATGAATGCTAGTGGTGACTCATACTTTGTCCTCTTTCCATACACACACTGCACATAGAGGTAAGAAAAAGCAAGCTTAGAGTTTAGGCAAATCATAAAACCTGCTTGCCCTATATAGCATGGCATTCTAGCAAAAATCTGAGAAAATTGTGATGGATGTGCGCACCAAAACAAACAAACTTAGAAGGTGCTTAAAAGAGGGGACATGTGCAAATCAAGTATGTTGTCATAGAGTAAATCTAGAAGATTGTGATGAACAGGTACTCAAAATAGGGGTGATAACATGATCAAGTAAGTGTGCTGTCATAACATAAACCTAGAAGGTAGTGATGGGTAGGCACTTACAAAAAAATAACAAGAGAGGGGAACCCAAAAGGAAAAAAAGAAAGAAAAGAAAAGGAAAAGAGAAAAAGAAAAAAAGGCCAAAAGAAAACCCCAGGAATATTCAAAGCACGTTAGGTCCAAACACTGATGAGTGAGACTTAACACCAAAGCTAATGTTGAGAGCTTGTTGTACTTTGAGCCTCCATCATTCTCTCTTCACACACAGGCAAAGAGTAAGTAGCCTCGGGTATTCAAGGATCAAATGGGTTAGGGAATGGTCGAGTGTTAAAGATTAACGTATGGACCAAAGTCCTTAAAAGATATAGGCATGACACAAGGGACACACCTACGATCGTAAGATACCCTAAAAAAGGCTAAGGTAGACCATATGCTAAGACTTTAAATAGGTACTCATTTTTTCTCATTAGAAAATCTAAAAAACTAAAAAAAAAAAAAAAATTTAAAAATAAAATAAAATTAGAAAGTCCAAAAAACTAAAACAATTAGAAAATCCAAAAAATTTTTAAAAAAACCAATCTAGCAACTAAAGTAATGCCAACCACCTTACATGCAAGTGAAAACTTAGTAAGTTGGGAAACTAGAATTAATCTGGCCCATCATGCAATAACTGACTCACTCGGATTTGTTGTCAATGTCCTACCCAAGCGTGTCTCATGGCTTGGACATGTTTCTCAACAAAGAACACTACTTTTGCAATGATCTTGAGTATTCACGGATGACTCACAATCAACGTCCCCTAGGCTTCGATTTTCCACCTCTTTAGTTGAGGCCAAGACTAATCTCCTTTGCCTAATTACTAGACATATAAAAATGAATAATATTGATTAAATGACTGTTGTTCAAAAATGAATACTATGACATAGTTCCAAGGCAAGAGTAACTTAATCAATCGCTGTAAAGTTGGGAAAGGTTCATTTGTGATTACTAACATATGTTATTAAGTATGTAGGTAGAAATCCCACTATATGTTAGTAAATTTGGCGAATCATGGGCCTTACTACAAAAGATGAAAGTTTTGGCCCTAAAGCAGAGTAATATTGAAGAATGCGCAAAAACCTTTGGATTTCATAGGGTGTATGCAGATACATCCTCTTCGACTAAAAGGTAAACACCAGTTTAGCATGGGAAGGATTCACTCCTTTACCAGGTTCTTTATTCATAGAACTCCTTTACTTGCCAAGTTGAGTAGTGGGGTAACAGTCCTTTCCCGATAGTACTGGTCACACTCGAGTATAGAAAACACTTAACCACATTGAATTACATTCATTCTTTTAGCATATGTCTATATGATCTAGGACCAATCGTATTTCATCGGCCTAACCTATCATATGGATCATTCATTGCATTAAATGTTGACCTTGTATTAGCATCATTTGCTTGAATCATGCATTTATGAATTATTTCTCATTTCATTAGAAGTGGAGCACAGACGGAGCAATGTTCTTCAAGAGTGCTAGAAACCCTTAGAATGTGTGATCCTTCCAAACTAGTTTAAATTCCACCTATCTTTTATCATTTGAATACGAATAAATTCTCAATTAGAATGTCATGTTTTTTAATCTTTCAATCAACAATATTGTAATTTCTCCATGATCACCATAGTTTTCATTCTGATAAAGTTATCTCTACATGATTGACATGGTCTGAACATCAACTGTGACACATAGCTTCGAAACCAGCTTGACCCCTCCATGTCTGAGCCTTTAATATGATGACATTTTTAATTGAATCATTGGTTGTGTGACAACATCCTAAAACTGAATCTATTCATCTCTCCTCCCCTTGGCTGTGCGATAAATTCCTGAGACCAAGTGGGTCTCTCCTTTTGGTTGTGCGATAAATTCCTGAAACCAAAAGGTGTCTTTGAATTTCTTTACCCCTTGTGGCTGACTGTTTGTGAGCAAACTCCCTCTTTCAAGACATGATCAATAGAGATATCATTTTTACCTTGGAATTAATCTTGCTCCATGATCAAATTCAAGGAGGGTTGACATATGTAGATATTCTATTTTCGTATTTCTGGGAGTTGATTAAGGATAGGAAACCTTGAGACGTCCTAAATTACATGACTAAGGATATTTAACACATCTTCTTGATTTTTTGTAATTTATTTTAAAATATTTTTTTAATTTTCTTAATTCAGGGTTATTGGTTGTAGCAGAGCTAACATACTCAAACTAATGGCAAGTTTGAGTACCTTGAATATATTTTTTGGTGTGAGTGTGGTAGTGGTGGTAGAGTTAACACTCTCACTTTACTCAAGTTAGTGGCAAGTTTGAATACCTTTAACATTATTCAATGCAAGTTTATTAACTGTAGCATAGTTAATACTCTTATTTGACTCAAATTAGTGACAGATTTGAGTATTTTAATGTTAAAGAAAATGTTTTTATGATTTTATGGAATTTTTGAAGTTATTCCAGATTTTTAATGCATTTCTTTGGATTAATATAAAAGACAAGAGGAAACCGCAAAAAGACA
Organism: Posidonia australis; assembly: GCA_024699735.1. Taxonomy (NCBI): domain Eukaryota; kingdom Viridiplantae; phylum Streptophyta; class Magnoliopsida; order Alismatales; family Posidoniaceae; genus Posidonia; species Posidonia australis. The sequence goes on along the minus strand of JAMKQA010001961.1, from coordinate 5,576 downwards.
AGCTCATTTCCTTTTTGACTATGACAAGTCTTCTCGCCAGACTCATAAGCGACGTATCTCATCACCCTATTCACTAGGGACTAGTATTGTCGCCACATAAATAGGCGACGAGTATCCTTGAGCCCTCTCTTATCATATTTTGTTATCCTAGGCTTTAATATAATATATAAGATTTTTATAAAATATTATGACATTATTCTCATAACTATTAATATTTCTATGATTTTCCTAACACTTAAATATAAGATATATCATATAAACTTTTAAAATGAGCAACTAATTTAAGAAAATTCTAGAAAAGTTGATGACGTTAATTTTAAAATGACATATTTTTATCTTGATTAAAAATAAAATTTTATGTTGGTTGTCACATTTTTAAATGTTATAACTAAATTTAATTAAAAAATAATTTCAACATGTGATGAAATTATAAAATATCTAAGTGGTTATGTGTTTGGATTAGGTCAAATATATATATATAATTAATTAACTTCTTCTTCGTAATTATAGAAGATATTATTTTTAAAGTTGGATTACTTACTATATAAGTCTTTGTTTGAATTGGATATTTATTAATAATATCTTTTTGCTGTGAGGAAATTTAGAAAAAGGGAGACTTAGCCGTGGATGGTTCCTAGAATTGTAACAACTTAGTTTGGGAAATTCATTTTAAAAATTTTGAATTTTATGACTCAATGCCTCTATAACAGGCCTAGCTTACGTGGATTATTTTATTACCTTTTGATTTATTTTTCTACGCCAAGTGAAATAAAATATTTGTACTAGTCATCATTGTGTGCGATGACAGAATAAAATATCTATCCTTGTTGTCACTACATGCAGCGACAAGTTAAAATATTTGATTTAAAATTTAAAAAAAATTAAAATTTAATTTAAATTTAATATCTAGACAATATCTCCATGTCATCCAACGAGATATGACATCGGAAAACATTCTATAAATAATCCCTAGGTCAAAAGCTAGGGGAGGCTTTTTAGGAGAGAAAAATAGGATTTTTTTAGAGAAAAAAGAGAGTGATCTAAAGCCATAGAGAGAGGGTATTGTAAGAGCCATATTTTGAGATATTTCTAGTCAAAACTCGGTTGAATCCGTATGAAAAAACCTAGATCCAAAGAGATCTTGCCCATTTTAAGCTAAACGTGCCTCTAAAGCTTTGTCCATGTAACATAATTATATCTAGAAGCCTACAAATGGTAGAGCTTTGTATTTGACAAATTGTTGTGTAATCTAGATAAACGGGGACTTGAGATTATTAGTGATTGTGATGAATGTGTGTCTATTTCCTTGGTTGAGTGTGTGATGTTTCTTTAGCACTGTTCAGAATAGGTCAAGCAAATAGAGTAGGCGATTGCTGTAGGAGTAGGTTCCAAGTGCATCTTTTAGGCATAGGTTACCAACAGATGTTCCTAGCATGAATTGCTGGCATGCCACCCTGGTATAGTAAGCTGCTGCATGAAACATTGGACGCTGCTTGACAGCTACTCCACTTTCTCACCGACACTACAACCTGCCAGCTCCTGTTCCGTCACCGTCTATAATGCCACCGAGATTCCCATACGACAGGGGGTGTCTTGGGGCATTTAAAGAGCCATTGTTGGAGAATATAACGAGGGGGGCATGGGGGGAAGAAAACAGAAAGCTGAGAGAGAGAGAGAGAGAGGGGTGGAGCTCTGCCATCGGAAGGACTACCGTCAGAGGTGGAGGCCGAGTAGACGGAGAAGAGTGGGCGCCGAGAGAGCTTGTCGAATGTCGTTGGAAGGTCGTCAGAGTTAAGAGTCGCCGACGATCTCTCTGAGTACACGTTCCCCCTCATTCTCTCTCTGAAAATCATGCTTAATATTGATAAAATTGTGTAGAAGAGCGTGCTATAGTAACTAGTAGTAAATGTGTGATTTTTCTATGGATTGATGAGGATTTTACGTGGGTTATCATGCTTGCTATGAGATTTGGGATTTTCATTGAATTATTTGAGTTTTGAAGAGATCTTGGTGAAATGAACTTGAGAATATGTAAATCCTCATGCTCTTAATGTTTAAAATTAAATGGTGATGTTATCTTGCATGTTCTGTAATTTTTTTTGGAGATTTTACGAAATTTCAGTTGGATTCTCTACGTTCTTTGTTTTTTTGGAAAACCTATAATGGGATTGGTAGGTGAGATCTACCAACGTGAGGTGGCAGTGCGAGGCTGTAGCACAATCAAGGCGTGCAAGTGATCGATGTGAATGGCCAGCGTGAGTTGTAGTTTTCGGTAGATACAGACTGCTCATTTTTAGTAGTTTTATGAGAATGACTGCTAACAAATGCTTATGAAAAGCATGGAAAATATGTATGAAACGGTTTTTGAGATAATGAAATCCTATAATGATTGGGCAACACTTGGAGAATAATTATGTAATGATAAATTGTTAAATAATTGTGAAAATGCTTGGAAATGGCTTTTGATGATAATATGGTTTTGAAAGGTTTTCAAAATGAGATGTATATGTTTTAAAAGGTTTTCTGAGGTTTTATAGGGGCCATCTGGGACAATAGACCATATTGACAAGGGATATTGAGACCTTTGAGTAGTCGAGACGCATTCTAGGCTGTGGTTGTCGTGTTTGATCCTAGGAGTGAGCCTCGTGACTCTATGTGCTGATGCTGGTCGAGTCCAGGGTTGGAGTCCCCAATTTCTCGAGCACCTAGGGGTCGTGAGGATGCACTCCGTGCGTATTACCCTTGTGGTACTGTCAGCTATGACCAGGGTGGTGGAACTCCTGTGTTGGGTGGTTCATCACTTGACTACAGTAGAGTCGGGGATGGAGCCTTGCTAACTGCATGTGGCCAAGGTGATACGATAGGTATTGTTGAGACTGTGTGTAATATCTGTGCCTAAGTTATTCAAAGTAAATGTAATTAGTTCTTGTAATCTGAATAATTAGCTTAATAATGAGATATTGGTGTTGAGCCCTCTTTTAAGTGGTGTTATCTTTGGTGTTTTCCCCTACTATGTGATGTTTTGGACTAGTGTATGCCATGTGTGTGTGAATGGGACCAGCATGGGGCCAAATGGGGCTAAGGTCAACTCTCCATAGCACCATAGCCAGCCACAGTTCCCCCAAAGCTTTGAGCCATGTCGCATTTCAGATTCTGTCGAGATCTTTGGTGGCTATCGCCGATAGGTGACAACAAGGGAAGCGACGGAATAAATGGGGAGGAGGTGGAGGCAATGGAAGGGAGACATCGAAAGGAGAGAAGAGAATTGGGGGTGGACCAGAGAGAAAGAGAAAGAGATGGAGAAAGGGAGAGCCAGAGAGAGAAGCAGAGAAAGGAGGTAGAGAGAGGGGTGTGATGTCGGAGACCCTTGCGCCCGGAGGACGCCAGAGAGGTAGAGGAAAGTCGTCGAGGAAGGAGAGATCATCGGAGATCATTTTGAGGGTACACGGTCCTCACCTTTGTTCTCTTTCCATTTAAGCTTTTAATCTTCAATGTATGATGAAATTTTAGTTAAAAAGCATGGAAATGTGTTAATGAGCATGAAACCATGATCGTATGGGATTTTGAGAATTTTCCATGATTTATATGGACTTTTAGTAGTGTTTTACAAGAGAATGCTACAGTGCCTTGAGATGTGCCATGCTCGCTTTCAATTTTATATCTCGAGCAATACGCAATGGTTTTTAATGAAACTTGTCCCAAATAGAAATAGACTTGGCAATGGTTCACCAAAAAGGGGTCCGTCGGAGGTCCCCATTTCGGCGAACAATTGAGATAAGGCTAGGGAAAGGTTTCTGAAGACGGGAATAAAATCGATATGCTGAGTAAAATCAGTATGTCGAATAAAAGGGGTATACCGAATAAAATCGGTATGCCATTTTTCTGTCAGTTTTCAATTCAGAACCCTGTTTTGATTGACCAAAATGTTTAGGTCTTCTAAATCAGGCAAATTTGAACAACCGTTCCGAAAATTTGGTCAACCAATCTAGGCACTGGGCCTATTTCAGTTTGTCAATCTGGTTCTGTATGCCAAACCAGACCCCAAAGCCAAGTAAAATTGATTTTAATAAAGATGTTTATGAATGGATTTTTATGCCTAATTGAGGTATTTTGAACAGTTTTACAGAAAAGATACCCATAATGGGAAAGATTTAGAATAAAGATTCAAGGAAAAGATGCATGTTTTCATAATAAGATTTCTAGAGTTGGCCCCGATTAGAGAGACTCGGTACCCATAGAAAGGTGTTGAATGGGCTAGGTAAGACAACCCTTGAGCTTAAACACCAAGAAAGAAAACGGGGTGTTGGGAAATGCATTACCGTGCATAGAGAAAATAGTGATAGCCTATTGGCTCAAAGGGGCCTGAGGAGCCCAAGAGTGCGGCCTATTGGTCGAGGTAGATGGTGGAATGCCTAGCATGGAGACTTTTATCGTGGCAGTGTAGAAGGTTGAGGCTAGTGCCTCTCCCTCCGTTTGTGGCCAGGTCATCCCTGATTAAGATGGCACCAGAAAAGAAAAGAGTTTTCAGATTTGAGATTCAGAAATCAGATTTGAGATTCAAAAGTGTCTACCCTTTTCTCTTTTTTCCTGCAAGGGCCAGCTTTTTGGGATTTGGGATGACACTTCTTCTGGTTTTCACGTTCCTTGCATGATTACCTACTCTTCCTTGTATTTCTTGGTTATTGTATTTTCTAATTTCTTTTTTGGTATGGGTTGTTATTCTGTATGAATAGGTGAGCACGTGTGTGTGCTCCTGAGTACTCTTGACTGTGGATTCTCCATGGTCCTTGTAGCCTTAGTGCTTATAACCTATCATCATTAACAAAAGGTAATGTTATTTTTTGCCCAAAAAAATAGATTTAAGCTAGAATCGAGCTTTGTTTTGGCTTCTATCATCATTAATAAAAGGTTATGTTTAGTCAGATTCTAGCTGAGATGAGATCAGAGTTTTAGGGCTAGTCTAGCCAAGAATTGTGTTTTAGTTAGATTTGAGATTTTGTTTTAGGCTGGTATCTAGTCCCTGAGATGTTTTCCAAAAATGCATTAGAATAGTGCATGAGATCTAGGAAAGAAAGAAAAGATTTGTAAAGAGCATGATTTTCGCTGATATTTCTTGAAAAGTATTTACCAAAATTTATTTCAGAAATTTTATTTCGGAGTTTTTCCTAGAAAAGGATTTCCAGAACTTTAACCAAAGATTTATTCTGAGTTTTGGTTCCAGTCGGAACCCAAATTAGAAATTATAGAAAAATTCCTAGAAAAGTTTAAGGAAGCTTTGGAAAACCTACAATTTAGTTTATAGTGTTTTCCACAATATTTTTCATTGTAGGCACATATTGAGTGGCTTAGAAGTCACTCATGCGTGTTTTTACCTTGTTTTGTTTTCAGGTGCTTAGTTATAGAGTAGTCTAGTCCGATGTTCAGATACAGGAGTGTTGTGCCGAGTGGTGAAGAAGAAATCAGAATACCATCCCCTAAAGCAAGCATCCAATCCTCCACAGATGAACCTCACATGAAACCCTAGATCTGGAGAGAAGAGGGAGGAGTTCTCTCTATTCAATTGGAGTCTAAAATAG
>JAMKQA010001960.1:0-16693 GCA_024699735.1 Posidonia australis | reverse complement strand
AGAGAAGGAGAGCCAAATAGTTGCCTATGGATGTCTTTATATAGGCATTTCTCAAAGGTAACTCCTAGAGAATACAAGCAGCCTCGTAAACGAAGAGCCTGGGAAGATTCCATGGCATATTCGTTGGTGGAGGTTATAGCCATGGGAGGTGGAAAGCCAGCACCCAGTAGCCTGAGAAGTGGCTATGCGCCAGCTTGGTGTGCCAGCTAGGTGTGCCAGGTAGGTGCGCCAGCCTGGTGCTCCAGCTTGATGCGCCACTTCTGTGCTCCAGCTTGGTGAGCTAGCTAAATGCTCTACATTGGTGCTCTACCTTGGTGTTCTCCCCTACCTGTCTGGATTTCTAATTGGGTTGCGGGCCTGTTGCAAGCTTTGGGTTGGTCTGGCTAATGAGATTAGGTTTGCCACATCCAAAGCAACATCTGGAAAGCTTATCTATGAGTCACCTCAAAATTGGGGTGTCTACACCCGACCAACCGGCCTCAATTCTTTCATATCTGTATGGAGAAATGTTTTTGTCTAACGCCCCATCGGTGACTCGAACAACTAGGTACAATGACCCAGGCTCAGCCTACACCATCGGTGACCCGAACAACTAGGTTCAATAACCTAGGCTCAGCCTACACCTCCACGAGCTCGGTGACCCGAACAACTAGGTTCAACGACCCAAGCTCAGCTTACACCGTCTCAAGCTTGGAAACCACATTTGTGTCTGACAACTGGTTTCATTAGAGCTTCGTACTCATGCCACGTTGTCGACACCGACCCTCGTGGTTCCTTAACACATTATTAGTGTTTCATTTTCAAACTTTTTAAGCTTTCCTTTTCAAAACCATTTCCATTTCATTCTTTCTCATTACAGGAATCTATTTTCCATGCAATACTTGACCCTCCACTGGGGTCCAAATTCAATCCTTGAAAAATCATGTGTTTAAAATCACAATTGGGTCTCATGCCCAAAACCACACACAATCAACCATTTTATTCATTTATAGAGTTTAAAACCCAAAACCATGCCCAAATCCACTTATTTGGGGTCCATATTTCTCCATGTCATCTACATGGGGAAAACATCATTAACACATGCTTTACATACTCTTAGAACCATTTATCCTTCATTTATTTTTACATTTATGTATATCAGAGCCAAGGCAAAATCGGTATATCGAAAATCCCCGGTTCGGTATACCGAACATTTTCGGTACACCGAAAATCCTTGTTTCGGTCGACCGGATGATTTCGGTCTACCGAAACCAGGTATCTTGGCTTAATCTGTCAAGATTTTGGCATACCGAATTCAATTCGACATACCGAAATTCCAGCAACCAGGGCACTCCCCTGTTTTGGTCGGCGAAATCGTTGGAAGTGGAAGCCTCCGACGGACCCCCAAACACACATCATAAAATACGAGTAAATCATGAGATGTAGACGCTTGAGTCTACTGCAAAACCGCTCAAACCATTCATCAATCAATTAACCATACATCGAGATATAAATTCTCAAAGAGAACATGCTCAGAGTTAAACCTTAAAATACTTATGGCATTTTCTACCAAAAACCCACGAAATTCATACAACCTAGCATGATCTCTACACATTCACGTCATTTATCACATTTCCATCATTCCTACTATTTTCCCATGATTTTACATTTATTTTACACCCATTTCCAAGGGAACACGGAACAGAGTGTAACACCTGTAAAATTCATTTTGTAATTATTTACATTTTATGAATTTTATTCTTGGACGGGTGTTACTGTTCCGAGGCCCGTTGTGTGGTCTTGTGCTTTTGGGGTTTAGGCCTCGTGGGCCGGCTTCTATTTGTGTGTCTGTGACATCTAGGCCTGATTATCCATTTCTATTTATAAGCCATGTAAGTAACAGTTGTATTGCTTAAATGATTTATTAATGGATAATCTATAGTTTTGGATGTGTGTGAGCTTGTGGTTGGCTTTCTGTGCAACTGGTTATGATTTGGGACTATTGTGGAGTCCAGTTTGAGGATGCACAGTTGCCTCGATTTGTGTGCCTGTCTTTTCCTCATTTTCTCTCCTACTTTTTATCCTTCCCTTTTTTTTTTCTTTCTCCCACGAGCCAAGCCCTTCCACTCTTTTTCCGTCTTCTTCTTCCTCTTCTTCCACACCAGTGCCACCAGCGACGGAGGCCCGTGCCTCCCAGTCCCTTCCGACGGGATGGATGGTCGGTGCCAAGCGAGTGGTGGCGGAGTTAAAGAGAGGGAGGCAAGAAGCGGGCAGAGGGAGAGTGAGGCGAGAAAGGAATGAAAGAGGAGAGAGAATAGGGGCGCGCGAGTTGGGAGGAGGAGGGTCTGCGTGTGGGTGCTTCCACCGGGGGCCGAGTTTCACTAAAGCTTCTCCAAGGCGACGTCGGGGTGTGGTGAACTCGTCGGAGTCGCGTAGGCCGCCGGAGAGGTACACGATCCCCCTTCTCTCGTTATTGCTTCCTTGGAGAATAATGATGGAAAATGCATGAAAAATGGTATAAAAATAGTAGGAATGATGAAAATGTGATTAATGATGTGAATGTGTAGGGATCATGCTAGATTGTTTGAATTTCGTGAGTTTTTGGTAGAAAATGCCTTAAATGTTTTAAGGTTTAACTCTGAGCATGTTTCCTTTAAGAATTTATATCTCCATGTATGGTTAGTGGAATCATGAATGGTTTGAGGGGTTTTGAAGTAGACTCAAGGGTCTACGACCTATGATTTTATGGAAATTTTTGAGGCATGTTTGGGGGGGTCCGATCGGGACTCCTACATGGGGTGAATTCCACCGCCCGAAACAGGGGTGTGCCCTGTCTGCGAGGAATTCGGTTTGTCGAATTTATTCGGTATGCCGAAATCCTTGCAGATTAAGCCAAATCCCTGGTTTCGGTAGACCGAAATCCTAAGGTTGACCGAAACAAGGGGTTTCGGTATACTAAAAACGTTTGGCATATTGAAACAGGGAATTTTGGTATGCTGAACTAGAGATTCGGTCTGCTGTTTTTGCCCTAAACCTGGTATGCTTAAATATGGTTTTAAATGAAGGATAAATGGTTTTAATGGTATGTTGGATATATGTTAATGATGCTTTCCCCACGTAATGACATGGAGGAAGGTGGAACCCAAATAAATAGATTTGGGCATGATTTTGGGTTTTAATCCCATAAATGAATGAAAAGGATGATTTTGTGTGGTTTTGGGCATGAGACCAAAATTTATGATTTTAAGCATGGTTTTCATGGCTTGAGTTGGGAGCCCTAGTGGAGGGTCAGGTGTTGTAAGGAAATAGAGTCCTGCAACGAAAAGAATGAAATGGAAAATGGTTTGAAAGGAAAGTTTAAAGAGTTTTGAAATGGAACACTAATAATGTGGTTGCCGAGATTGAGACGGTTTCATCTGAGCTTGGGTCGTTGTACATAGTTGTTCAGGTCATCGAGCTCGTGACGGTGTAGGTTGAGCCTAGATTTTTGAGCCTGGGTCACCGACAGTGTAGGCTAAGCCTTGGTCATTGGACCTAGTTGTTCGGGTCACCGATGGGGCGTCAAACAGAGACGTATCCCCGTGCACATATGAGAAATGAAATTAAGGCCGGTTGGCCAGGGCAGTGACATCCCGCACGAGGAATTTCACCGTGCAGTGCAGGAAGGTAGGGGAAGGATGTCCTCACCTACTGCTTGTGCGCCTGGTTACCCATGATGAAGGTAACAACAGTAAAGAAAAGTGGAAATGAATAAAGAAAAAGGAAATGTGATTTGGTCAGGATTGGACTAATGAAATAGTCCTAAAATCCTGAAATGAAATGATGATGATGATTTTACAAGTTGTCAGCCTGTGTTTATGATTTGATTTTGAGCTTGTGAGGCATTGTGTTTTAGGCTGGATTTGGTCAGAAAATGTGACCTTGGGGAAGGAATCCCAAGTATTGAAAAAGATATGTTTTTGGAAAATGAATTCCAAAGGTTTTCAAAGAAAATGCAAAGGTGTGGTTTTGAAAGAAAAGGTGGTTTCGGAATGAGTTTCAAAAGGTTTTTGACAAAAGAAAAGAAACGTGGCTTTTAGAAAGAGCATGGATTTGGAATTGAATTCCCAAATGATTCCCAATAAAAGAAAAGAGGACTTTCAAAAAAAAACCATGTTTTGAAGAAAAAAAATTAAAAAAATGAGTTTTTATGGTTTTACCGAGTGTTTTGTGGTTTGTGTGTTTGGGGTGACTTAGTTGTCACTCACGTATGCTTAGTTGGTTTTCAGGTGCAGACCGCATGTAGCTGAGTTCCGATGCAGGAGTTGGAGCTTCTAGTCGCACATTGTGATCCTGAAGGTGAGCCTTAGTTACAGTTATTTAATGTTTCTGTAATTAGTGTGATTATGCTTGTGATACTGTGACCTAGTAGCGTAGTCTGGATCGGGGCATTACAGAGTGGTATCAGAGCTAAGGTTACACCTAGTACACCGACTTGGTGATGTCTGGTCTAGTGGCTCCCTAGGACTGCACAATAGAGAGTCATACACCTGAATTTTTGGATTGTTGTATTTTGTGGTACTGGCAGGAAGATGTCTCGTTGAGGCCGCAGTCGTGGCAAGATCCTTTTACCTGACTCTGAGATGGGAGAGGGTATTGCTTGGAGGGGGATGAGACGAGAATTTGGTGAGATGATGTGGGGTTTCACCCTGTCCTTTGGCAGCAGTAGCAAGGATGAGGCGAAGGGAGACCCGTGGATCAAACAGTTCCGCCAGCTTGGCGTGCCGACCTTTGATGGGTGCGGCACACCAGAGGAGTGTGAGGCTTGGTTCCTGGAGGAGAAGAAGATCCTTGAGGGGATCAAGTGTCCAATAGAGAAGTGGGTTCGGATCGCGGCATTTCAACTCAAGGGTGTTGCGGATCAATGCTGGAGGACAGTGCGCCACACCAAATTTACGAATGTGGACCTACTGATGATCTCTTGGGATGAGTTCCGAAAGGTATTCTATGAGAGGATTTTCCCTGAGCATGAGAGGGATAAGCTGGATAGATAATTCAGGAACCTGAAGTAGGGTAGCCTGTCTGTGGCTGAGTATGAGTTGTCCTTCCTTCGGCTAAAGCAGTTCTCTCAAGCTGCAATTTCTGAGAAGAACAGAGCCAAGAGATTTATGGAGGGACTGAACCCTATGCTGAGATCCAGAGTTATTAGCTTCAGATGCCAGGCTTTAGCAGAGGCTGTTGAGCTTGCAAACCGTTATGAGGATGATTGTAGGCTGTTCCAGGAGGAGTATCCCAAGAAGGAAAAGGGGACAAAGTCTGTCTCTCGACCTTCTATTTCTCGACCCTCCGTTTCTCGACCGTCGGTGATGGAGCGCTATGTTCTGGGAGTTTTGGCAGCTCTAGGAAAAAGCAGAAGCAATGACCTACGTCTGGTAGAGAAGAGAGTATGGGTTTCAGCCATGCCGGGTTAAGCAGTGGCCCACAAGTGGGACCATGCCATGTCTGTGGCAAGATGGGGCATGTAGCGGCACAATGTTGGCATTGGCAGAGGAATTTAGATAGAGTAGTCTGCTACAACTGTGGGAAGTCCGAGCATTATTAGAAGGACTATCCCAGTCAACCAAAGCTAGCAGGAGATGCTCCACATCAGCCTACCAAGGGGAGAGTGTTCTCCATTGCTGCCCTAGATGCTGGTCCATCTAGAGATGTGGTAGAAGGTGAGAACTAGCACTACTGTATTTGATGAGTCCTGTCCGGTAATAAGAGATCCTATGTGTAATTGATGCTATTCCTTATTATGATTATGGTAATGGTGTGTTGATTATAGGATCTTTCCTTGTGGCTGATCGGATGGCCCGAGTCTTGTTCGACTCTGGGAGTTCATTTTCTTTTGTCTCTGAGTCGTTTGCTTCTGAGATCAGGACTAGGCCAGCCAGGTTGGCATTCCACCTAGATGTGGTCACTCCATTGGGAGAACACAATCTGGCGTGGAGATATTTGAGACCGGTTGATATTCAGTTGGGGGATAGGAGTTTTCAGGCCAGCTTGATCCTAATGGATATGTAGGATTATGAAGTTATCTTAGGAATGGATTGGCTGGCACAGCATTCAGCTGTGATAGATTGTGCCAAGAGGAGAGTTCTAGAAGAGTGTCTAGGCCAAGGCTGGTGTATGGTATAGGGCACCAGACCGGGTGAGCCCAGGAAAGTGATTTCTGCTCTCAAGGCCTATCATCATCTGGCGAGAGGCGATGTGGGCTATTTGGCTTGTGTGACAGTTTCTACTTCGCCTCTGGTCAACATTTAGGACTTGCCGGTGGTGAGAGAATATCCCGATGTTCTTCCAGAAGAATTGCCTGGAATGCCACCGCACAGGGAAGTGGAGTTTGTGATTGACTTGGTGCCGGGATCAGGTCCTATTTCCAAGGCTCCATACCTAATGGGACCTGCTGAGCTAAGGGAGCTTCGGAATCAGCTACAAGAACTGATGGATAAGGGATTCATTCGTCCCAGTGTTTCACCTTGGGGAGCATCGGTTCTATTTGTGAAGAAGAAGGATGGTTCACTTCAGCTCTATATAGATTACCAGATGTTGAACCAGATCAGTATCAAGAACAAGTATCCACTGCCTAGGATCGACGATTTGTTCGACTAGTTGCAGGGGCCATCGGTATTTTCCAAGATAGACTTGAGATCCGGATATCATCAGTTGAGAATCAATGAGCCAGATGAGCAAGAAGACAGCCTTTCGCACTCGTTATGGACATCATGAATTTTTGGTTATGCCATTCGGGTTGACGAATGCTCCGACTGCTTTGATGGATTTGATAAATAGGGTGTTCCAGCCCTATTTAGACCCGTTTGTGGTTATTTTTGTGGATGATGTTCTGGTGTATTCTCTGGATGTTCAGACCCACCGGAGGTACTTGAGGATTGTACTGGAGACATTGAGGCAGCATCAGCTTTATGCCAAGTTCTCCAAGTGCGAGTTTTGGCTGAAAGAGGTGTCTTTCCTTGGCCATATTATTTCAGGAGAAAGCATCAAGGTAGATCCAGCAAAAGTGGAAGCTGTGAGCAGTTGGGCCAGACCAAAGATAGTGACTGAGATCAGGAGTTTTCTCGGCCTGGCAGGATATTATAGGAGATTCATTCAGGATTTCTTCAAGATTGCTGCACCATTGACCAGACTGACTAGGAAGGAAGTGCACTTTGCCTGGGATTGGCAGTGTGAGGAGAGCTTCAATGAGTTGAAGGCTCATCTGGTATCAGCCCCAGTTTTGACTTTGCCCTTTGGGAGTGGCGGTTTTACAATCTACAGTGATGCTTGTGGGACTGGTTTGGCGTGTGTGTTGATGTAGCATGGTATGGTGGTGGCGTATGCCTCACGCCAGTTTAAAGATCATGAGAAGAATTATCCCACCCATGATTTAGAGATGGCAGCTGTTGTGTTCACCTTGAAGATTTAGAGCATTATTTATATGGCGAATAGTTTGAGGTGTACACAGATCACAAGAGTCTGAAGTACATCTTTACTCAGAAGAATTTGAACCTGAGACAGAGGCGCTGGGTGGAGTATATTAAGGATTATGATTTTAGTTTGTCCTACCACCTAGGGAAGGCTAAAGTAGTTGCAGATGCTTTGAGCAGACACACTCATGTTATGGCTAGTCTGATGATCGAAGAATGGAAATTGTTAAAGGGACTAGTGGAGTGCAGCCCTAGGAGACAGTCTGAGGGACCCGCCAGGGTAGTGTTGGCTAATTTGTCTGTTTGCCGGAGGATGGTCGAGGTGATTGTCACAGCTCAGCGATATGATTCTTTTGTGTCTGATATCTGGAGGAAGCTAGAAGCTGGTAATGCCCCTCATTTTTCAGTTGGGGTAGACGGTGGGTTGAGGTATGACTTGAGATTATATGTGCCTCAGATAGAAGAAATCAAGAGCAGTTTGCTAGATGAAGCCCACCGCTCTAGATACTCTATTCATCCAGGGAGCACGAAGATGTATAAAGACCTAAAGAGGAACTTATGGTGACCTGGGATGAAGAGAGAGATTGCTGAGTATGTGGCGAAGTGTGCAACCTGCCAGATGGTGAAGATAGAGCACCAGAAGCCCGGAGGGACTTTGCAGCCTCTGGACATTCCAGTGTGGAAATGGGAAAATGTGTCGATGGACTTTGTGACGGGTTTGCTACGAACCCGAAGAAAGAATGATACTGTGTGGCTAATAGTGGATCGCCTCACAAAATCGACACATTTCTTGCCAATGAGGGTGAATCTTCCTTTGGCAAAACTAGCAGAGTTGTATGTGGTAGAGATTGTGAGATTGCATGGTGTCCTAATGTTTATTGTGTCTGACAGAGACATGAGATTTACATCGAGATTCTAGGGAGCTCTGTAGGAGGCTTTTGGCACAGTGTTGAATTTTAGCACTGCTTTCCACCCCCAGACGGATGGCCAGACAGAGAGGACCATCCAGATACTAGAGGACATGCTGAGGGCCTGCGCCTTGGACTTTGGTGGTAGCTAGGAGGATCATTTACCTCTGATTGAGTTTGCATATAATAACAGTTACCACGCTAGCATTGGTATGGCACCATACGAGGTATTGTATGGCAGACCCTGTAGGACACCCACTTGCTGGAGTGAGATGGGTGAGAGACCGTTAGTTGGGCTCGTGATCGTACAGCAGTACGAGGGCAAGGTGGATCTGATTAGGAAGAGGTTGTTATCTGCCTAGAGCTGGCAGAAGAGCTATGCTGATAGGAGGCATAGAGCTCTGGAATTCGAGGTAGCAGACTTCGTTTTCCTGAAGGTGTCACCAACCAAAGGTGTATCACGGTTTGGCAAGAGAGGCAAGTTGAGCCCTAGATATATCGGACCGTACTAGATTATCAAGAGGGTTGGTGAGGTGGCATATAGACTAGATCTGCCTCCAGAGTTGGCGGGTGTATACAACACCATCCATGTGTCTATGTTGAGGAAGTGTTTGGCCAATGCGTCCCAGGTGATGCCAGTGTAGCAAGAGGAGCTGCGGGAGGACTTGTTTATGGTTGAAAATGTAGTTCAGATACTAGACAGGAAAGAGCAAGTCCTCAGGAATAAAGTGATTCCATTGGTGTAAGTTTAGTGGCAACACCATGGTGTAGAGGAGGCTACCAAGGAGCGCGAGGTGGACATCCAGAGACAGTACCCCTACTTGTTTTATTAGACCTGAATTTCGAGGACGAAATTCTTTTAAGGGGGTAGGATGTGACGTTTGGGTCTGATTATCCATTTCTATTTATAAACCATGTAATTAACAACTGTAATGCTTAAATGGTTTATTAATGGATAATCTGTTGTTTTGGATGTGTGTGAGATTGTGTTTGGCTTTCTGTGCACCTGATTGTGATTTGGGACTATTGTGGAGTTCGATTTGACGATGCATAGTCGTCTCGATTTGCGTGCCTATCTTTTCCTCATTTTCTCCCCTTCTTTTTCTCCTTCCCTTTTTTTTCTTTCTCTCACGAGCCATGCCCTTCCACCCTTTTTCCGTCTTCTTCTTCCTCTTCTTCCACACCCGTGCCACCAACGATGGAGGCCTGTGCCTCCCCGTCCTTTCCGACGGGATGGATGGCTGGCGCCAAGCGAGTGGTGGCGAAGTTAAAGAGAGGGAGGCAAGAGCAGGCAGAGGGAGAGCGAGGCGAGAAAGGAACAGAAGAGGATAGAGAGCAGGGGTGCGCAAGCTGGGAGGAGGAGGGTCTGCGTGGGTACTTCCAAAGGGGGCCGGGTTCACCAAAGCTTCTCCGAGGCGATGTCGGGGTGCAGTGAACTCGCTGGAGTCGCATAAGCTGCTAGAGAGGTACGCGATCCCCCTTCTCTCGTTATTGCTTCCTTGGAGAATAATGATGGAAAATGAATGAAAAATGGTAGAAAAATAGTAGGAATGATGAAAATGTGATTAATGATGTGAATGTGTAGGGATCATGCTAGATTGTGTGAATTTCGTGAGTTTTTGGTAGAAAATGCCTTAAATGTTTTAAGGTTTAACTCTGAGCATGTTTCCTTTGAGAATTTATATCTCCATTTATGGTTAGTGGATTCATGAATGGTTTGAGGGGTTTTGAAGTAGACTAAAGGGTCTACGTCTTATGATTTTATGGAAATTTTTGAGGTATGTTTGGGGAGGTCCAATCAGGACTTTCACTTAGGGCGAATTTCATCACCCGAAACAGGGGTGTGCCCTGTTTGTGAGGAATTTGGTATGCCAAAATCCTGGCAGATTAAGCCAGATACTAGGTTTCAGTAGACCGAAACAGGGGGTTTCAGTATATCGAAAACGTTCGGCTTATTGAAACAGGGAATTTCGGTATGCCGAACTGGAGATTCGATCTGCCGTTTTGTCCTAAACTTGGTATGCTTAAATATGGTTTTAAATGAAGGATAAATGGTTTTAATGGTATGTTGGATATATGTTAATGATGTTTTCCCCACGTAAGGACATGGAGGAAGGTGGAACCCAAATAAATAGATTTGAGCATAATTTTGAGTTTTAATCCCATAAATGAATGAAAAGGATGATTTTGTGTGGTTTTGGGCATGAGACCAAAATTTATGATTTTAAGCATGGTTTTCATGGCATGAGTTGGAAGCCCCAGTGGAGGGTTAGGTGTTGCAAAGAAATAGAGTCTTGCAACAAAAAGAATAAAATGGAAAATGGTTTGAAAAGAAAGTTTAAAGAGTTTTGAAATGGAACACTAATAATGTGGTTGCCGAGCTTGAGACGGTGTAGGTTGAGCCTGGGTCGTTGTACCTAGTTATTCGGGTCACCGAGCTCGCGACAGTGTAGGCTGAGCCTAGGTTTTTGAGCCTAGTTTTTCGGGTCGCCGACGGTGTAGGCTGAGCCTGGGTCATTGGACCTAGTTGTTCGGGTCACCGATGGGGCGTCAGACAGAGACGTATCCTCGTGCACATATGAGAAATGAAATTGAGGTCGGTTGGCTGGGGCGGTGACATCCCGCACGGGGAATTTCACCATGACAGTGCAGGAAGGTAGGGGAAGGATGTCCTCACCTACAGCTTGTGCGCCTGGTTAGCCATGCTGAAGGTAACAACAGTAAAGAAAAGTGGAAATGAATAAAGAAAAAGGAAATGTGATTTGGTCAGGATTGGACAAATGAAATAGTCCTAAAATCCTGAAATGAAATGATGATGATGATTTTACCAGTTGCCAGCTTGTGTTTATGATTTGATTTTGAGCTTGTGAGGCATTGTGTTTTAGGCTGGATCTGGTCAGAAAATGTGACCTTGGGGAAGGAATCCCAAGTATTGAAAAAGATATGTTTTTGGAAATTGAATTCCAAAGGTTTTCAAAGAAAATGCAAAGGTGTCATTTTGAAAGAAAAGGTGGTTTTGGAATGCGTTTCCAAAGGTTTTTGAGAAAAGAAAAGAAACAGGGCTTTTGAAAAGAACATGGATTTGGGATTGGATTCCCAAATGATTCCTAAACAAAGAAAAGAGGACTTTCAAAAAAAACCAAGTTTTGAAAAATAAATAAATAAAGAAATGAGTTTTTA
The DNA here is from genome assembly GCA_024699735.1 of Posidonia australis. Lineage (NCBI taxonomy): Eukaryota > Viridiplantae > Streptophyta > Magnoliopsida > Alismatales > Posidoniaceae > Posidonia > Posidonia australis. The sequence goes on along the minus strand of JAMKQA010001960.1, from coordinate 5,181 downwards.
TGGTTTTGCCGAGAGTTTTGTGGTTTGTGTGTTTGGGACGTGTACTAGGTGACTTAGTTGTCACTCATGCGTGCTTAGTTGGTTTTCAGGTGTAGACCGCGTGCAGCCGAGTTCCGGTGCAAGAGTTGGAGCTTCTAGCCGCACATTGTGATCCTGAAAGTGAGCCTTAGTTATAGTTATTTAATGTTTCTGTAATTAGTGTAATTATGCTTGTGATACTATGACCTAGTAGCGTACTCAAGATTGAGGCGTTATAGTGTCCCTGTGCGTGGTTGGCACTATGTATTATGGCACTTGTGTGTGGGGCCTGGGTGTGGGTCAGTGTGGGGCCCGGGTGTGGGGTCCCCGTGGGGCCTGCATTTATGGGCTGTTGGTTGTGGCTGGTGGTTGGGCGGTGTGGTTGGTTTCTTGTGTAGTGTGCCAGTGGCTGAGACGCACAGGTGGGCACATTCTCAGCTATTGCGGGCGCAGGCTTTATAAGCCACACCGCTCTCCTCCTTCGCCATCACCATCTCCTCCTTCCTTCTTCTTCCTTTCCCTTTCTCCTCGACGGCGCATCCCTCCTCCTCCCCCTACCCGCTTTCTCTTCCTCCCCACTCGTCCTTCTCCTTCCTTCTCCTTTCCCCTCCTCCTTTCCACTCGTCTCCCCTGTTTCCCCTTCTCACGCACCGACGGAGAGAAAGAGAGATCGAGGGAGCGAAGCGGAGGGCTGTGGTTGCTTTGAGTGGTGCACGAAGCTTGCTTGGTGTGCTCCCGTTGTCGTGGCGAGGCTATGGTCGCCGGAGTTGGTCGAGAATCGTGGAAGGCGTTTTTCAGGTACGCATCTCCACCTCGTGTAATAGAGAGCATGAAATTGGTAGAAAATGCTAGGATTGCATGGAATCTAGGTAAATTACTTTCCTAGCATTTATGGTGATTTATTATGTATTTATGGAGCATTTGTTGGGCATTTATGCTGATGGTTGCGTTTTGGGTCATTTTGACCCTTCTGCCTTTGTGATTTTATATCTTGATGCATGGTGAATGAATTTTAGTTTTGTTTGTTGGGTTTTGGAGTAAACTCGAGGTCTAGACCATATGTTTTATGCAAAATTTTTGGTGTTTGTTTAGGGGGTCCGATCAGAGGTCCAAGTTGGGGCGATTTTGGACGATAGGGTTTGGGCCGTTTTCTAGTTTCGCAGAATTCAACATACTGAATGGAAACGGCACACCGAATTAGGGGATTTCGATATACCGATTCCGCTCGGCATACCATTTTTCTGTCAGTTTAGGTCCTTTGGTCGAGTTTCGGTCATCAATTTTTGGACGATATACCGAATTTGGCTTGAGTGTTGACCGTTGACCTGATTCGGTCGACCGATCCAGATCAACCTACCGAACCAGGGGTTTTCGGCATACCGAACTTGATTTCGGCATGCCAATTCTGGGCCCAAATGAGTTTGCAAATGTGTTTTCCAAGGGCTTTCTGGATTGCCTTGTTTTGTCCCTATGAGATGGGATTCCGGGCCATCAGTGGTGGTCTCTTAGGACACCTGATGCGTCGTTTTGCCGAGGTTTGGGAAGAATTTTCAAAAGATATGAAAATGGTTTGGAAAATGGATTTCAAAGAATAGTTTGCTTGTTTTGGAAAATGTTTTCCTGATTTTCTGTGTGCCGGCCGAGACAGTGTGGGACCATGTCATCGGGACCAGGGAATGTGACGACATTCTCGGGTGGTTAGGCACGACTCCCTGGTTGAGGTTGAGGGCCGAGATACCTGAGGCTGAGGGGCGTTTGGTCCTGGAGGTATGAGACTCCTTGTCTATCGTCTCAAGGCAAGGGTTGTGGTCCGCGGGTTGAGGTGTCTTGTGGCATGACGGGGAGGTATGATACTGTAGACTCCCTAATTTTCTGAATTTGCAGGATGAGGATGTGGTGGCTGAGCTCTGACTTAACCAAGGTCATTTAATTCATGGAGACCCAATTGGGCCCATGAAGGCCCACTTAGGCCCATTAAACCCTATCTGAGCCCATTTTGGCCCATCAAATCTATTTAGGCCCGTTTAACTCTTTTTAAAGCTCATTTAACTTGTTTGGGCCCATTTGGTCCATTTTGGCCCACCTAAACGCATTTGGGCCCATGAGGGCCCACATAGGCCCATGGAGGCCCACTAAGCCCACAAGGCCCTCAATGGCTCAACATACATTTCCTCCCATTTGATTTTCCGAAGTTTAACCTATTTGATTCTCCATAGATCAAGCCTACTTCCATATTCATTTTTCTCCCTCAATCACCAAAGTTTTCCTACATAATTCAAATATTTCATTATTTCATCATCATACCACATCCCACTAAACCCATCTTTTTCTTCACATGATCAGCCCGAATCCAATCCAATCCACCTCTTCACTAAGCCCAGCACCTCACTGTCGATCCAGCTAGTGAATTGGAGCTACCTCAGTCGTTGGATTGGTCACCGACGATCGCAAGATCGCCGTCCATCTCTGTCGGCAGCCAAGGGGACAAGATTAGAGCGCGAGGGGACAGCCGTTTGTTGTCTGCTGGGCTGTTACAACTGCGGTTGGGAATTTGTTACCCATTCCGTTGTGTGTCGCAGGCCCTTCCAGAATGTTCTGTTGGGTCTTCGATCATCTATAAAAGGAGGAGGCAGAGAGCAGGGAAGGGATGGAGAAAAAGGAGCCACAAGCGAGAGCCACAGAGAGAGAAGTGACACCGAGAGAGAAGCGGAGAGGGAGAGGTGCAGTTGCCGCTGCCAGAGCTCCGGCAACGATCTCCAGCCAGGTACGCACACTATCCTCCTCCCAATTGCTTGAATTTTGATCTTCTGGACCTCCACCTCTCTTTCTGGAGCGGTTCCAAGGGATCCAGAGCGATCCCTCGGCCTCTGCAGCTCCGCCGTGCCTCACTGTCGCCAAACTCCGGCGACAGAGGGGGGCAATCCAGGAAGTCTCCTGGACCCCCAAGCCCTCAGTCCTCCTCCTCTGGTCTTCTCGATGCTCATCAGCCCATCGGACAACCGCTCCATCACTCCTAGTAGCTACCGCACCGTCCGCCGGAAGAACGCATCGATCCCGCCGTCGTTGGTGAAGACGACGGGATCCAGTAGAGTGGCACGAGCCTCCAGCCCTTGCCTCCAAGATCGCTCCACTGCTCCCCACTAGCACTCCAGAACCTCCAACAGCACCTCCTCGAGCCTCGGTTGATGCAGCAACGCCCCTCGCCGGAGATGGATCGCCAACGGCTGGTGATGCTTCCCTGCCGCTCTGTCAGCCTCCCTTCCAATCTTGAAGACATGAGGAGCCTCCGAGAAGTCCCTGCAGCCACTAAGAGTCACGTCGCAGCCTCTGAAGGAGATCTTCGTCCCCGACGCCATCGCCGGAGCACCTCGACGGCGAGGTGGGTGGGAAGCCCGTTCCCACCATTGGTTGCTCGATCCGCTCTGTTGGATCCTTCCCTCTTGCCTCCTGTGAAGTCTGATCTAAGATCGGACCACGGGACGACCTTGTTTGCCCCCCTCCGGCGGTCGACGGCGGCAAGCTATGTCGCCAGTGACCGTCGTTTCTTTTTCATTTTAAAAAAAATTTTAAAAACTTTTATTTGAATAAACCTGGAGTTTATGTTTTTCTTGCAAATAGGTCCTTCTAGAATTACTTTTTGGTCCTTTTATTACATCTAGGTCCTTCCATCATTTTTCTAAAATGTTTTGAATAAAGTTTTAACTAAAAATATTACATGTTTTACCCTAAACATTTAAAGTAATGTTTTCTAAGATTAAAACTTTAATAAAAGCCCCCAGAGTTTATAAAATGTATTTTGCTTCAGGTAAATTGCATTGATAACCTTGAATTTCCTTGAAATGATTCTCACAGTTCATTTTATTGTGAAAATTGCATATGAGTCCCTGATCTTCTTCAAAATGTTTCTGACAGTTCATTTTCTTTGTGAAAATTGCATTTAAACCCTTGCATATCTCAAAAACTCTCTAGATAGTTGTTTTTCATGGTTTATTTGCATGTTAACCCTCATACTTCTCTGAAACTTTTCCAGAAGCATGTTTTCATTGGACAAATTGCATTTAGGCCCCTGTGTTTTACAGAACTCTTCCAAAAGGCTTATTTTGCTGTGAAAATTGCATAAAACTCCCTGAATTTGTTTTAAAACATTCCAAAAGCTTGTTTTCTTGGTTTAATTGCACTTCAACCCTCTATTTTTACTCAATTTCTTCTAGATGCTTTGTTTGTTGGGTTTTTTTGTAGTTTAGCCCCTGTACTTCATTGATGTTAATCTGATAGCCTGTTTTCAGGGGTAAAATGACCATTTTTCCCATGAAACTTCTTGGATCATTTCTAAGACATTTTTCTTGTTTTTTTACCCTAATTTTATGCAGAATTGATTTGCATGCATGCATTAGTGGCTAAATTGCATTCTAACCCCTAGAGAGTTCCTTTGACTAGGGATGCACATTTGACTCTAGAATTCTTCATACATGCATGGAATGTGTTTTCCTACATATTTTTGAGGATTTGGGCTTTTGAACTTTAGCTTTCCTTGGATTTTGGGTTTTTTGCATAAACCCACTGTATTCTTTAGATTTGCACTCACACTTGCATTTTGCATACCCTTTCACATCTTTTTGCAACGAATTTTCCCGTCTTTTCTTCCTTGCTTGGTGCACGCTTTTCTAGCTTGTTCCGAGCTTTGTTTTCTCCTCATTTTTCGGGTTTTCCTCGGTTTTCACTTGTTTTGGTTTGCCATCGCCCGAAGGCGTATAGTAAAAGGCTTGCAAAGCCGACATTGTCCTGAAAAGAGGTTTATTTTCCCTTTTTTGATTTTCTCAGATTTATCCCAATTTCCGCTGTTTTGGGAGACGCTTTCCGAGAATTTCACGATTTTCCTCATCGCCCAAGGGCGTACAGTAAAGTGGCATTCTCAATGCCTACATTGTCCCTCGGATTAACTTTTTCCTTTGATTTCACTTCTTTACTTTGATTTTCCATGTTTTCAGTCATCTTCATGCATGGGCATATAGAATTAGCAAGCATACATTTAGCAGACCATTGACAGTAGGAAACCTAGAAAGATCGAGTTTTCTCGGGCGCATGGGGGTGCCTAACCCCTTCCCCATGCGTAACTAGAATCCTTACCCTTTCTCTGGCCCACATTCATCTTGCATTATCCAT
>JAMKQA010001959.1:0-16534 GCA_024699735.1 Posidonia australis | reverse complement strand
TCCAATGGGGCAAACGACAATGACCGCCCGGTCAAAGAAACACAAGCTGGATTCCACGCCCGCGGAAATCCATAAGGGGCAACGGACATTGACCGCCTCGTGAAAGTCAAGCAAGTTGGATTCCGCACCTGTGGATATCTAGAAAGGGCAAAGGACATTGACCGCCCGGTCATAGTCAAGCAAGTAGGATTCCTCGCCTACGAAAATCCTATGGGACAAAGGACATTGACCGCCCGGTCATAGTCATGCAAGCTGGATTTGGCGCCTGCAGAAATCCAAAGGGGCAAACGACTTTGACTGCCCGGTCAAAGTCAAGCAAGCTGGATTCCGCACCCGAGGAATTCTAAATGGGCAAACGACATTGACCGCCTTGTCAAAGTCAAGCAAGCTGGATTCCGCGCTCATGGAAATCCAAAGGGGCAACCAACATTGACTGCCAAGTCTAAGTCATGCAAGCAGGATTCCACGCCTGCGGAAATCCAACGGGGCAAACGACACTAACCGCCCGGTCAAAATCAAGCAAGCAGTATTCTGCCCTCGTGGAAATCCAAAGGGGCAACCGACATTGACTGCCCAGACAAAGTGAAGCTAGCTGGATTCTGCGCTCGCTGAAATCCAATGGGGAAAAGGACCATGACCGCCTGGTCAAGACCAGCAAGTTCGAATCCACGCACGCGGAAATACAAAGAAGCAAACGACCTTGACCGCCAGGTCAAACTCAGCAAGCTGGATTCCACGCCTGCGGAAATCCAAAAGGCAAACGACGTTGCCTGCCCGTTCAAAGTCAAGCAAGCTGAATTCCGCGCCCGTGGAAATGCAATGGGGCAAACGGCAATGACCGCCCGGTCAAAGAAACGCAAGCTGGATTCCACGCCCGCGGAAATCAAGAAGGCGCAAAGGACATTGACCGCCCGGTGAAAGTAAATCAAGCTGGATTCCACGCCCACGGAAATCTCGAAAGGGTAAAGCACGATGACCGCCCGGTCAAACTCAAGCAACCAGGATTCCGCATCGGCGGAAATCCTAAGGGGCAAACGACATTTACCGCCCGGTCATAGTCAAGCAAGCTGGATTCGGCGCCCACGGAAATCAAAAGGGGCAAATGACATTGACCGCCCGATCAAAGTCAAGCAAGCTGGATTCCGCACCCGAGGAATTCCAAAGGGGAAAACGACATTGACCACCCGGTCAAAGTCATGCAAGCTGGATTCCGCACCCATGGAAATTCAAAGGGGTAAACGACAATGACCGCCCAGTGAAAGTCAAGAAAGCTTGATTCCTCGCCCGTGGAGACCCAAAGGGGCAAACCACATTGACCGAATGGGGCAAACGAGATTGACCACCCAGTCAAAGTCAAGCAAGCTGCATTTCGCGCCGGCGAAATCCAAAGGGGCAAACGACGTTGACCGCCCGATCAATGTCAAGCAAGCTGGATTCCGTGCCCGCGAAAATCCAAAGGGGCAAACGACATTGACCGCTCGGTCAAAGTCAAGCAAGCTGGAGTCCACGCCCGTTGAAATCCAAAGGAGTAAACGACATTGAGCGCCCAGTCAATGTCAAGTAAGCTGGATTCCACGCCCACGATAATCCAAAGGGGTAAACAACATTGACCGCCAGGTCAAAGTCAAGCAAGCTGGATTCCGCACCCGTTGAAATCCAAAGGGGCAAAGGACCATGACCACCTGATCAAGAACAGCATGTTGGATTCCACGCCCGTGGAAATCCAAAGGGGCAAACGACATTGACCGCACGGTCAAAGTCAAGTAAGCTGGATTCTGCGACCGTGGAAATCCAATGGGGCAAACGACATTGAGAGCCATGTGGTTGTCAAGCATGTTGGATTCCGCACCCACGATAATCCAAAGTTGCAAACAACATTGACTGCCCAGTCAAAGTCAAGCAGGTTGTATTCCGCGCCCGTGGAAATCCAAAGGGGCAAAGGACCTTGACCGCCCGGTCAAGATCAGCAAGTTGGATTCCGCGCCCATGGAAATACAAAGGGGCAAACGTACTTGACCGCCCGGTCAAAGTCAGCAACCTGGATTCCACGCCCGCGGAAATCCAAAGGGGCAAACGACATTGACTGCCCGGTCAAAGTCAAGCTAATGGGATTCTGCGCCCGCGGAAATCCAGTGGGGCAAACGACATTGACCGCACGGTCAAAGTTAAGCAAGCTGGATTCTGCGCCCATGGAAATCCAGAAGGAGCAAGGACATTGACCGCCCGATCAAAGTCAAGCAAGCTGGATATCACGCCTGCGGAAATCCAGTAAGGGCAAAGGACATGGACCGCCTGGTCAAAGTCAAGCTAGTTGGATTCGCCCCTGCGGAAATCCAACGGGGCAAACGACATTGACCGCTCGGTCATAGTCAAGCAAGCTGGATTCCGCGCCCATGGAAATCCAGAAGGGGCAAGGACATTGACCGCCCGATCAAATTTATGCAAGCTGGATATCGCGCCTGCGGAAATCCAGTAAGGGCAAAGGACATGGACCGCCTGGTCAAAGTGAAGCTAGTTGGATTCGCCCCTGCGGAAATCCAAAGGGGCAAACGACATTGACCGCTCGGTCATAGTCAAGCAAGCTGGATTCGGCGCCTGCGGAAATCCAAGGGGGCAAACGACATTCACCGCTTGGTCAAAGTCAAGCAAGCTGGATTCCGTGCCCGTAGAAATCCAAAGGGGCAAATGACATTCACCACCTAGTCAAAGTCAAGCAAGTTGGAATCCGCGCCTGTGGAAATCCAAAGGGGCAATCGACAATGACCGCCAGTCAAAGTCAAGCAAGCTGGATTCCGCGCCTGCGGAAATCAAAAGGGGCAAACGACATTGACAGCCAGGTCAAAGTCAAGCAAGCTGAATTCCGTGCCCGTGGAAATCCAAAGGGGCAACCAACATTGACAGCCCAATCAAAGTCAAGCAAGCTGGATTCCGCGCCCGCGGTAATCCAAAGGGGCAAAGGACCTAGACCGCCTGGTCAAGATCAGCAAGTTGGATTCCGCCCCCACAGAAATACAAAGGGGCAAACGACCTTGACCGCCTGGTCAAAGTCATCAAGCTGGATTCCACGCCTGCGAAAATCCAAAGGGGCAAACGACATTGCCAGCTCAGTCAAAGTCAAGCAAGCTGGATTCCGCGCCCTCGGAAATCCAACGGGGCAAACGGCAATGAACGCCCGGTCAAAGAAATGCAAGCTGGATTCCACGCCCGCGGAAATCCAAAAGGGGCAAAGGACATTGATTGCCCGGTAAAAGTCATGCAAGCTGGATTCCGCGCCTGCAGAAATCTAGAAAGGGCAAAGGACATTGACCGTCCGGTCAAAGTCAAGCAAGCAGGATTCCGCGCCTGCGGAAATCCTCAGGGGCAAACGACATTGACCGCCCAATCATAGTCAAGCAAGCTGGATGCGGCGCCTGCGGAAATCCAAAGGGGCAAACGACATTGACCGCCCGATCAAAGTCAAGCAAGCTGGTTTCCGCGCCTGAGGAATTCCAAAGGGGCAAACGACATTGACCGCCCGATCAAAGTCAAGCAAGCTGGTTTCCGCGCCCGAGGAATTCCAAAGGGGCAAACGACATTGACCGCCCAGTCAAAGTCAAGCAAGCTGGATTCCGCGCCCGTGGAAATCCAAAGGGGCAACCAACATTGACTGCCAAGTCAAAGTCAAGCAAGCTGGATTCCACGCCTGCGGAAATCCAAAGGGGCAAACTGGATTCCGTGCCCGTGGAAATCCAAAGGGGCAACCGACATTGACCGCCCAGTCAATGTCAAGCAAGCTGGATTCCGCGCTCCCCGAAATCCAATGGGGAAAAGGACCTTGACCGCCCGGTCAAGATCGGCAACTTGGATTCCGCGCCCGCGGAAATACAAAGGGGATAACGACCATGACTGCCTGGTCAAAGTCAGCAAGCTGGATTCCACGCCCGCGGAAATCGAAAGGGGCAAACGACATTGCCTACTTGTTCAAAGTCAAGCAAGCTAGATTCCGCACCCACGGAAATCCAATGGGGAAAACGACAATGACCGCCCGGTCAAAGAAACGCAAGCTGGATTCCACGCCCACGGAAATCCATAAGGGGCAACGGACATTGACCGCCTGGTGAAAGTCAAGCAAGTTGGATTCCGTGCCTGTGGAAATCTAGAAAGGGCAAAGGACATTGACCGCCCGGTCATAGTCAAGCAAGTAGGATTCCGCGCCTACGAAAATCCTAAGGGACAAAGGACATTGACCGCCCGATCATAGTCAAGCAAGCTGGATTTGGCGCCTGCAGAAATCCAAAGGGGCAAACGACTTTGACCGCCCGGTCAAAGTCAAGCAAGTTGGATTCCGCACCCGAGGAATTCCAAATGGGCAAACGACATTGACCGCCCGGTCAAATTGAAGCAAGCTGGATTCCGCGCTCATGGAAATCCAAAGGGGCAACCAACATCGACTGCCAAGTCTAAGTCATGCAAGCTGGATTCCACGCCTGCGGATATCCAACGGGGTAAACAACACTGACCGCCCGGTCAAAATCAAGCAAGCAAGATTCCGCCCCCGTGGAAATCCAAAGGGGCAATCGACAATGACCGCCCAGTCAAAGTCAAGCAAGCTGGATTCTGCGCCTGCGGAAATCAAAAGGGGCAAACGACATTGACAGCCAGGTCAAAGTCAAGCAAGCTGAATTCCGTGCCCGTGGAAATCCAAAGGGGCAACCAACATTGACCGCCCAGTCAAAGTCAAGCAAGCTGGATTCCGCGCCCGCGGTAATCCAAAGGAAAAAGGACCTAGACCGCCAGGTCAAGATCAGCAAGTTGGATTCCGCCCCCACGGAAATACAAAGGGGCAAACGACCTTGACCGCCCGGTCAAAGTCATCAAGCTGGATTCCACGCCCGCGAAAATCCAAAGGTGCAAACGACATTGCCTGCTCGGTCAAAGTCAAGCAAGCTGGATTCCGCGTCCTCGGAAATCCAACGGGGCAAACGACAATGAACGCCAGGTCAAAGAAACGCAAGCTGCATTCCACGCCCGCGGAAATCCAAAAGGGGCAAAGGACATTGATTGCCCGGCGAAAGTCATGCAAGCTGGATTCCGCCCCTGCAGAAATCTAGAAAGGGCAAAGGACATTGACCGTTCGGTCAAAGTCAAGCAAGTAGGATTCCGCGCCTGCGGAAATCCTCAGGGGCAAATGACATTGACCGCCTGGTCATAGTCAAGCAAGCTGAATGCGGCGCCTGCGGAAATCCAAAGGGGCAAACGACATTGACCGCCCGATCAAAGTCAAGCAAGTTGTTTTCCGCGCCCGAGGAATTCCAAAGGGGCAAACAACATTGACCGCCCAGTCAAAGTCAAGCAAGCTGGATTCCGCGCCCGTGGAAATCCAAAGGGGCAACCAACATTGACTGCCAAGTCAAAGTCAAGCAAGCTGGATTCCACGCCTGCGGAAATCCAAAGGGGCAAACTGGATTCTGTGCCCGTGGAAATCCAAAGGGGCAACCGACATTGACCGCCCAGTCAATGTCAAGCAAGCTGGATTTCACGCTCCCCGAAATCCAATGGGGAAAAGGACCATGACCGCCCGGTCAAGATCGGCAATTTGGATTCCGCGCCTGCGGAAATACAAGGGGGATAACAACCATGACTGCCTGGTCGAAGTCAGCAAGCTGGATTCCACGCCCGCGGATATCGAAAGGGGCAAACGACATTGCCTACCTGGTCAAAGTCATGCAAGCTAGATTCCGCACCCGTGGAAATCCAATGGGGCAAACGACAATGACCGCCCGGTCAAAGAAACACAAGCTGGATTCCACGCCCGCGGAAATCCATAAGGGGCAACGGACATTGACCGCCTGGTGAAAGTCAAGCAAGTTGGATTCCGCACCTGTGGATATCTAGAAAGGGCAAAGGACATTGACCGCCCGGTCATAGTCAAGCAAGTAGGATTCCTCGCCTACGAAAATCCTAAGGGACAAAGGACATTGACCGCCCGGTCATAGTCATGCAAGCTGGATTTGGCGCCTGCAGAAATCCAAAGGGGCAAACGACTTTGACTGCCCGGTCAAAGTCAAGCAAGCTGGATTCCGCACCCGAGGAATTCCAAATGGGCAAACGACATTGACCGCCTGGTCAAAGTCAAGCAAGCTGGATTCCGCGCTCATGGAAATCCAAAGGGGCAACCAACATTGACTGCCAAGTCTAAGTCATGCAAGCAGGATTCCACGCCTGCGGAAATTCAATGGGGCAAACGACACTAACCGCCCGGTCAAAATCAAGCAAGCAGTATTCCGCCCTCGTGGAAATCCAAAGGGGCAACCGACATTGACTGCCCAGACAAAGTGAAGCTAGCTGGATTCCGCGCTCGCTGAAATCCAATGGGGAAAAGGACCATGACCGCCCGGTCAAGACCAGCAAGTTCGAATCCACGCACGCGGAAATACAAAGGGGCAAACGACCTTGACCGCCCGGTCAAACTCAGCAAGCTGGATTCCACGCCTGCGGAAATCCAAAAGGCAAACGACGTTGCCTACCCGGTCAAAGTCAAGCAAGCTGAATTCCGCGCCCATGGAAATCCAATGGGGCAAACGGCAATGACCGCCCGGTCAAAGAAACGCAAGCTGGATTCCACGCCTGCGGAAATCCAGAAGGCGCAAAGGACATTGACCGCCCGGTGAAAGTAAATCAAGCTGGATTCCGCACCCGCGGAAATCTAGAAAGGGTAAAGCACGATGACCGCCCGGTCAAACTCAAGCAAGCAGGATTCCGCATCGGCGGAAATCCTAAGGGGCAAACGACATTTACCGCCCGGTCATAGTCAAGCAAGCTGGATTCGGCGCCCACGGAAATCAAAAGGGGCAAATGACATTGACCGCCCGATCAAAGTCAAGCAAGCAGGATTCCGCGCCCGAGGAATTCCAAAGGGGAAAACGACATTGACCGCCCTATCAAAGTCATGCAAGCTGGATTCCGCACCCGTGGAAATCCAATGGGGCACCCGACATTGACTGCCAAGTCAAAGTCAAGTAAGCTGGATTCCGCGCCTGCGGAAATCCAAAAGGGCAAATGACATTGACCGCCCGGTCAAAGTCAAGCAAGCTGGATTCCGCGCCGATGGAAATCCAAAGGGGCAACCGACATTGACCGCCCAGTCAAAGTGAAGCAAGCTGGGTTCCGCGCTCACGAAAATCAAATGGGGAAAAGGACCATGACCGCCCGGTCAAGATCAGCAAGTTGGATTCCGCGCCCGCGGAAATACAAAGTGGCAAACGACCTTGACCACCCAGTCAAAGTCAGTAAGCTGGATTCTACGCCCAAGTAAATCCAAAGGGGAAAACAACATTGACCGCCCTATAAAAGTCAAGCAAGCTAGATTCCGTGCCCGCGGAAATCCAAAGGGCCAAACGACAATAACAACCCGGTCAATGACAGACAAGCTGGATTCCGCGCACGCGGAAATCCAGAAGTGGTGACGGACATTGACTGCCCGGTCAAATTCAAGCAAGCTAGATTTCGCGCCCGTGGAAATCCTGAAAGGGCAAATCTTATTGACCGCCCGGTCAAAGTCAAGTAAGCTGGATTTCGCACCCGCGTAAATCCAATGGGGCAAACGACCTTAACTGCCCGGTCAAAGTCAGCAAGCTGGAATCCGCGCCTGCGGAAATCCAAAGGGGCAAACGACCTTGACCGCCCGGTCAAAGTCAGCAAGCTGGATTCTGCGCCCGTGGAAATCCAAAGGGGGAAACGACATTGACCGCCCGGTCAAAGTCAAGCAAGCTGGATTTCGCGCTCGCGGAAATCCAATGGGGCAAACGACATTAACAAACCGGTCAAAGTCAAGCAATCTGGATTCCACGCCTGCGGAAATCCAGAAGGGGCGATGGACATTGACCGCTTGGTCAATGTCAAGCAAGTTGGATTTCGCACCCGCGGAAATCCAAAGGGGGAAACGACCTTGACCGCCCAGTCAAAGTCAGCAAGTTGGATTCCGCGCACGTGGAAATCCAATGTTGCAAACGACTTTGACTACATGGTCAACGTCAAGCAAGCTAGATTCCGCGCCCGCGGAAATCAAATAGGGAAAACGACATTGATCACCCTCTAAAAATCCAGCAAGCTGGATTCCGCGCACGTGGAAATCAAGAAAGGGCAAAAAAGATTGACCGCCCGGTCAATGTCAAGCTAGCTGGATTCTTCACCTGCAGAAATGCAATTGGGCAAACGACATTGACCCCCCTACCAAAGTCACGCAAGCTAGATTCCGAGCCCGAGGAATTCCAAAGGGGAAAACGACATTGACCGCCCGGTCAAAGTCAAGCAAGCTGGATTCCGCACCTATGGAAATCCAATGGGGCAACCGACATTGACTGCCAAGTCAAAGTCAAGCAAGCTGGATTCCGCACCTATGGAAATCCAATGGGGCAAACGACATTGACCGCCCGATCAAAGTCAAGCAAGCTAGTCTCCGCGCCCGAGGAATTCCAAAGGGGCAAACGACATTGACCGCCCAGTCAAAGTCAAGCAAGATGGATTCCGCGCCCGTGGAAATCCAAAGGGGCAACCAACATTGACTGCCAAGTCAAAGTCAAGCAAGTTGGATTCCACGCCTGCGGAAATCCAAAGGGGCAAACTAGATTCCGTGCCCGTGGAAATCCAATGGGGCAACCGACATTGACCGCCCAGTCAATGTCAAGCAAGCTGGATTCCGCGCTCCCCGAAATCCAATGGGGAAAAGGACCTTGACCGCCCAGTCAAGATCGGCAACTTGGATTCCGCGCCCGCGGAAATACAATGGGGATAACGACCATGACAGCCCGGTCAAAGTCAGCAAGCTGGATTCCACGCCTGTGGAAATCGAAAGGGGCAAACGACATTACCTACCTGGTCAAAGTCAAGCAAGCTAGATTCCGCACCCGTGGAAATTCAATAGGGCAAACGACAATGACCGCTCGGTCAAAGAAACGCAAGCTGGATTCCACGCTCGCGGAAATCCATAAGGGGCAACGGACATTGACCGCCTCGTGAAAGTCAAGCAAGTTGGATTCCGCGCCTGTGGAAATCTAGAAAGGGCAAAGGACATTGACCGCCCGGTCATAGTCAAGCAAGCAGGATTCCGCGCCTACGAAAATCGTAAGGGACAAAGGACATTGACCGCACGGTCATAGTCAAGCAAGCTGGATTTGGCGCCTATAGAAATCCAAAGGGGCAAACGACTTTGACCGCTCGGTCAAAGTCAAGCAAGCTGGATTCCGCACCCGAGGAATTCCAAATGGGCAAACGACATTGACCGCCCGGTCAAAGTCAAGCAAGCTGGATTCCACGCTCATGGAAATCCAAAGGGGCAACCAACATTGACTGCCAAGTCTAAGTCATGCAAGCTGGATTCCACGCCTGCAGAAATCCAACGGGGCAAATGACACTGACCACCCGGTCAAAATCAAGCAAGCAGGATTCCGCCCTCGTGGAAATCCAAAGGGGCAACCGACATTGACTGCCCAGACAAAGTGAAGCTAGCTGGATTCCGCGCTCGCGGAAATCCAATGGGGAAAAGGACCATGACCGTCCGGTCAAGACCAGCAAGTTCGAATCCACGCACGCAGAAATACAAAGGGGCAAACAACCTTGACCGCCCGGTCAAACTCAGCAAGCTGGATTCCACGCCTGCGGAAATCAAAAAGGCAAACGACGTTGCCTGCCCGGTCAAAGTCAAGCAAGCTGAATTCCGCACCCGCTGAAATCCAATGGGGCAAACGGCAATGACCGCCCGGTCAAAGAAACGCAAGCTGGATTCCACGCCCACGGAAATCCAAAAGGGGCAAAGGACATTGACCGCCCGGTGAAACAAAAGCAAGCTGGATTCCGTGCCCTTGGAAATCTAGAAAGGGTAAAGCACGATGACCGCCCGGTCAAAGTCAAGCAAGTAGGATTCCGCACCAGCTGAAATCCTAAGGGGCAAACGACATTGACCGCCCGGTCATAGTCAAGCAAGCTGGATTCGGCGCCCACGGAAATCCAAAGGGGCAAATGACATTGACCACCCGATCAAAGTCAAGCAAGCTGGATTCCGCACCCGAGGAATTCCAAAGGGGAAAACGACATTGACCGCCTGGTCAAAGTCATGCAAGCTGGATTCTGCACCCGTGGAAATCCAATGCAGCAACCGACATTGACTACCAAGTCAAAGTCAAGCAAGCTGGATTCCGCACCTGCGGAAATCCAAAAGTGCAAATGACATTGACCGCCCGGTCAAAGTTAAGCAAGCTGGATTCCGCGCCCATGGAAATCCAAAGGGGCAACCGACATTGACCGCCCAGTCAAAGTGAAGCAAGCTGGATTCCGCGCTCACGAAAATCCAATGGGGAAAAGGACCTTGACCGCCCGGTCAACATCAGCAAGTTGGATTCCGCGCCTGCGGAAATACAAAGGGGCAAACGACCTTGACCACCCTGTCAAAGTCAGTAAGCTGGATACTGCGCCCATGTAAATCCAAAGGGGCAAACGACATTGACCGCTCGGTAAAAGTCAAGCAAGCTAGATTCCGCTCCCGCTGAAATCCAAAGGGCCAAACGACATTAACAGCCCGGTCAAAGACGGACAAGCTGGATTCCGCGCACGCGGAAATCAAGAAGTGGTGATGGACATTGACTGCCCGGTCAAAGTCAAGCAAGCTGGATTTCGCGCCCGTGGAAATCCTGAAAGGGCAAAGCTTATTGACCGCCCGGTCAAAGTCAAGCATGCTGGATTTCGCGCCTGCGGAAATCCAATGGGGCAAACGACCTTAACTGCCCGGTCAAACTCAGCAAGCTGGAATCCGCGCCTGTGGAAATCCAAAGGGGCAAACGACCTTGACCGCCCGGTCAAAGTCAGCAAGCTGGATTCCGCGCCCAAGGAAATCCAAAGGGGGAAACGACATTGACCGCCCGGTCAAAGTCAAGCAAGCTGGATTCCGCACTCACGGAAATCCAATGGGGCAAATGACATTAACAAACTGGTCAAAGTCAAGCAAGCTGGATTCCACGCCTGCGGAAATCCAGAAGGGGCGATGGACATTGACCGCTTGGTCAGTGTCAAGCAAGCTGGATTTCGCACCCGCGGAAATCCAAAGGGGCAAACGACCTTGACCGCCCAGTCAAAGTCAGCAAGTTGGATTCCGCGCACGTGGAAATCCAAAGTGGCAAACGACTTTGACTACACGGTAAACGTCAAGCAAGCTAGATTCCGCGCCCGCAGAAATCAAATAGGGAAAACGACCTTGATCACCCTGTCAAAATCAAGCAAGCTGGATTCCGCGCACGCGGAAATCAAGAAAGGGCAAAAAAGATTGACCGCCCGGTCAAAGTCAAGCTAGCTCGATTCTTCGCCTGCAGAAATGCAATGGGGCAAACGACATTGACCCCCCTATCAAAGTCAAGCAAGCTGGATTCCGCGCCCGAGGAATTCCAAAGGTGAAAACGACATTGACCGCCCGGTCAAAGTCAAGCAAGCTGGATTCCACACCTATGGAAATCCAATGGGGCAACCGACATTGACTGCCAAGTCAAAGTCAAGCTAGCTGGATTCCGCGCCTGCGGAAATCAAAAAGGGCAAACGACATTGACCACCCGGTCAAAGTCAAGCAAGCTGGATTCCGCGCCCTTGGAAATCCTAATGGGCAACCGACATTGACCGCCCAGTCAAAGTGAAGCAAGCTGGATTCCGCGCTCGCGGTAATCCAATGGGGAAAAGGACCTTGACCGCCTGGTCAAGATCAGCAAGTTGGATTCCGCGCTCGCGGAAATACAAAGTGGCAAACGACCTTGACCACTCGGTCAAAGTCTCTAAGCTGGATTCCGCGCCTGCGGAAATCCAAAGGGGCAAACGACATTGACTGCCCAGTTAAAGTCAAGCTAGCTGGATTCCGTGACCGCGGAAATCCATTGGGGCAAACGACGTTGATCGCCCAGTCAAACTCAAGCAAGCTGGATTCCGCGCCCATGGAAATCTAGAAGGGACATAGGACATTGACCGCCCGGTGAAAGTCAAGCAAGCTGGATTCCGCACCTACGGAAATCCAAAGGGCAAACGACATTGACTGCCCAGTCAAAGTCAAGTAAGCTGGATTCCGCGCCTGCGGAAAACCAAAGGGGCAAACAACATTGACTGCCCGGTCAAAGTCAAGCTAGCAGGATTCCGCGCCTGTGGAAATCCAAAGTGGCAAACGACAACGACCGCCCTGTAAAAGTCAAGCAAGCTGGATTCCGCACCCGCGGAAATCCAAAGGGGCAAAGGACCTTGACCGCCTGGTCTTAATCAGCAAGCAGGATTCCGTGCCCGCGGAAATCCAAAGGGGCAAACGACAATGACCGCCAAGTCAAAGTCAAGCAAGCTTGATTCCTCGCCCTGTGGAGATCCAAAGGGGCAAAAGACATTGACTGCCCGGTTAAAGTCAAGCAAGTTGGATTGCACGCCTGCGGAGATACAATTGGGCAAACGAGATTGACCGCCCGGTCAAAGTCAAGCAAGCTGCATTCCGCGCCCGTGAAAATCCAAAGGGGCAAACGATGTTGACCGCCCGGTCAAAGTCAAGCAAGCTTGATTCCGCGCCCGTGGAAATCCAAAGGGGCAACCGACAATGACTGCCTGGTCAAAGTCAAGCTAGCTGGATTCCGCGACCACGGAAATCCAAAGGCGCAAACGGCATTGACCGCCCGATCAAAGTCAAGCAAGCTGGATTCCGCGCCTGTGGAAATCCAAAGGGGCAAAGGACCTTGACCGCTCGGTGAAGATCTGCAAGCTGGATTCCGTGCCCGCTGAAATTCAAAGGGGCATACGACATTGACCGCCCAGTCAAAGTCAAGCAAGCTTGATTCCGCGCCCATTGAGATCCAAAGGGGCAAACGACATTGACCGCTCGGTCAAAGTCAAGCAAGTTGGATTACGCGCCCGGGGAGATCCAATGGGGTAAATGAGATTGACAGCCCCGTCAAAGTTAAGCATGCTGGATTCCGCACCCGCTGAAATCCAATGGGGCAAAGGACCTTGGCCGCCCGGTCAAGATCAGCAAGTAGGATTCCGTGCCCGTGGAAATCCAAAGGGGCAAACGACATTGATCGCCAGGTCAAAGTCATGAATGCTCGATTCCGCGCCTGCAGAAATCTAAAGGGGCAAACGACATTTACCACCCAGTCAATGTCATACTAGCTGGATTCCGCGCCTGCGGAAATCCATATGGGCAAAGGACCTTGACCGCCCAGTCATGATCAGCAAGCTGGATTCTGCGCCCGTGGAAATCCAAACGGGCAAACGACCATGACCTCCTAGTATGACATTGACTGCCCGCGCACGCGGAAATCTAGAAGGGGTGACGAACATTGACTGCCCGGTCAAAGTCAAGCAAGCTGGATTTCACGCCCGCGGAAATCCTGAAAGGGCAAAGCTTATTGACCGCCCAGTCAAAGTCAAGCAAGCTGGATTTCGCGCCTGCGGAAGTCCAATGGGGCAAACGACCTTAACCGCCCGGTAAAAGTCATTAAGCTAGAATCCGCGCCTACGGAAATCCAAAGGGGCAAACGACCTTGACCGCCCGGTCAAAGTCAGCAAGCTGGATTCTGCGCCCGTGGAAATCCAAAAGGGGAAACGACATTGACCGCCCGGTCAATGTCTAGCAAGCTGGATTCCGCGCTTGCGGAAATCCAATGGGCAAACGACATTAACAAACCGGTCAAAAGTCAAGCAAGCTGGATTCCACGCCTGGAGAAATCCAGAAGGGGCGATGGACATTGACCGCTTGGTCAGTGTCAAGCAAGCTGGATTTCCCGCCCGCAGAAATCCAAAGGGGCAAACGACCTTGACCGCCCGGTCAAAGTCGGCAAGCTGGATTCCGAGCACGCGGAAATCCAAAGTGGCAAACGACTTTGACTACCCGGTCAAAGTCAAGCAAGCTGGATTCCGTGCACGCGGAAATCAAGAAAGGGTGAAAAACATTGACCACCCGGTCAAAGTCAAGCTAGTTGGATTCTTCGCCTGCAAAAATCCAAAGAGGCAAACGACATTGACCGCCTAGTCAAAGTCAAGCAAGGTGTATTCCGCGCCCGTGGAAATCCAAAGGGGCAAACGACATTGATCGCCCGATCAAAGTCAAGCAAGCTGGATTCCGCACCCGTGGATATCCAAAGGGGAAACGACATGGACCGTTTGGTCAATGTCAAGCAAGTTGGATTCCGTGCCCGCTGAAATCTAGGAGGGTCAAAGGACATTGACCACCTGGTCAAAGTCAAGCAAGCTGGATTCCGCGCCCTCGGAAATCCAGAAAGGGCAAAGGACATTGACCGCCCAGTCAAAGTCAAGCAAGCTGGATTCCGCGCCCGTGGAAATCCGAAGGGGAAACGACATGGACCGCACGGTCAATGTCAAACAAGTTGGATTCCGCGCCCGCGGAAATCTAGAAGGGTCAATGCACATTGACCGCCCCGTCAAAGTCAAGCAAGTTGGATTCCGCGCCCACGGTAATCCGAAAAGGGCAAAGGACATTGATCGCCCGGTCAAAGTCAAGCAAGCTGGATTCCCTGCCCGTAGAAATCCAAAGTGGCAAACGACCTTGTCCTCTCTGTCAAAGTCTGCAAGCTGGATTCCGCGCACACGGAAATCCATAGGGGCAAATGACATTGACTGTCCGGTCAAAGTCAAGCAAGATGGATTCCGCGCCCATGGAAATCCAATGGGGAAAACGAAATAGATCACCTAGTCAAAGTCAACCAAGCTGGATTCCGCGCCCGCAGAAATCCAGAAGAGACAAAGGACACTGACCGCCCAGTCAAAGTCAAGCAAGATGGATTCCGCACCCGTGGAAATCCAATGGGGCAAAGGACCTTGACCGCCCGGTCAAGATCAGCAAGTTGGATTCCGCTCCCACGGAAATCCAAAGGGGCAAACGACATTGACTGCCTGGTCAAATCAAGCAAGCTGGATTCCACGCCCGTGGAAATCCAAACGGGCAAACGACATTTACCGCCCAGTCAATGTCTAGCAAGCTGGATTCCACGCACGTGGAAATCCAAAGGGGCAAAGGACCATGACCGCCCGGTCAAGATCTGCAAGCTGGATTCCGCGCCCGCGGAAATCCAAAGGGGCAAACGACCTTGACCGCCCGGTCAACGTCAGCAAGCTGGATTCCGCGCCCGCGGAAATCCAATAGGGTAAACGACATTGATCGCCCGGTCAAAGTCAAGCAAGCTGGATTCTGTGCCTGCGGAAATCTAAAGGAGTAAATGGCATTAACCGCCCGGTAAAAGTCAAGCAAGCTGGATTCCGTGCCCACAGAAATCTTGAAGGGACGATGGACAATGACCGCCCGGTCAAAGTCAAGCAAGCTGGATTCCGTGCCTTCGGAAATCCAAAAGGGCAAACGACATTGAGCACCTAGTCAAAGTGAAGCAAGCTAGATTCCGCGCCCGCTGAAATCCAAAGGGGCAAACGACATTGATAGCCCAGTCAAAGTCATGCAAGCTGGATTCCGCGCCTGCGGAAATCCAAAGGGGAAGGGACCTTGACCGCTAGGTCAAGATCAGCAAGCTGGATTCCCCCCTCGTCGAAATCCAATGGGGTAAACGACCTTGACCGCCCGGTCAAAGTCAGCAAGCTGGATTCCGTGCCTGCGGAAATCGATAGGGGCAAACGACATTAACTTCCCGGTCAAAGTCAAGCAAGTAGGATTCCGCGCCCACAGAAATCAAATGGGGCAAACGACATTGATCGCCCGGTCAAAGTCAAGCAAGCTGGATTCCGCACCCGTGGAAATCCAGATGGGGCAAAGGACATTGACCGCTCGGTCAAAGTCAAGCAAGCTGGATTCTGCACCCACGGAAATCTAGAAAGGGCAAAGTACATTGACCGCCCGGTCAAAGTCAAGCTAGCTTGATTCCGCGCCTGAGGAAATCCGAAGGGGCAAACGACATTGACTACCCGGTCAAAGTCAAGCAAGCTAGATTCTGCGCCCGCGGAAATCCAATGGGGCAAACGACATTGATCGTCCAATCAAAGTCAAGCAAGCTGGATTCCGCGCCTGCTGAAATCCGTAGGGGCAAACGACATTGACCGTTCGGTCAAAGTCAAGCAAGTTGGCTTCTACGCCTACGAAAATCCAAAGGGGCAAACGACATTGACAACTCGGTCAATGTCAAGCAAGCTGGATTCCACGCCCGCTGAAATCCAAAGGGGAAAGGACCTTGACCGCTAGGTCAAGATCAGCAAGCTGGATTCCCCCTCGTGGAAATCCAATGGGGCAAACGACATTGATCGCCCAATCGAAGTCAAGCATGCTGGATTCCGCGCCCGTGAAAATCCATAGGGGCAAACGACGTTGACCGTTCGGTCAAAGTCAAGCAAGCTGGCTTCTACGCCTGCGGAAATCCAAAGGGGCAAACGACATTGACCACCCGGTCAAAGTCAAGCAAGCTGGATTCCACGCCTACGGAAATCCAAAGGGCGAACGACATTGACCGCTCGGTCAAAGTCAAGTAAGTTGGATTCCGCGCTTGTGGAAATACAAAGGGGCAAACGACATTGACCGCCCAGTCAAAGTCAA
>JAMKQA010001958.1:0-15974 GCA_024699735.1 Posidonia australis | reverse complement strand
AGATACTCTACATGTAAATCTTTAAGATAAAAATCTGCACCTTGTTATTCCTATGAGTTGTTTTCCTTTCCTATTTCTTTACACAAGGAACCATGATTCATGCACGTATATATTAGGAATTGTGCAGTAGATATGTTCATCATGTATCCATCATATGCATATAATGGCTAAGCTCACGCACTCATTTCTTATGTTTTAGAATCTCATGCAAGTATCTTCAGCCATGAACCCATGATTTGCCATGATTAAAAACTAATGATAAAAGACATTCACTTGTTAGCAATTCATCATGTTTTTTTCTCTTGCCATCTGTATAAACAAATCTGGGTTAAAAAAATCACTTATCTCTGAATCTAGACCTGATTCTGGATCAGACAGTAGTCTGATTCAGATTTTCTGAGGAGCACCAATCTGGCGCACCAGAGAGGCGCACCTCATCAGAGCACCACTCTGGCGCACCATTCTGGTGCACCAGACTGGTCAGAGAGCAAATCACCCTCTTTTGCATCCTCATCTGCATGTTTTCCCAAATGACTTTGGGTCTGATTCTTTAGGCGATGATTCTCTGATATTTCATAATTTCGTATGCATGATTTCAACCTCAACTGATATTGTTTTCTAAGTCATTGTACACTCTGTATCTTCAGTCCATGGTTCAACATCTGGTAGGCTGATTGCACTTTGCTCCTCTATGGAGATTCTATGCACCAGCCTATGATCCTGTGACATGGCTGAACCTTGTTTTCATTCAGCATGAGTAGGATGTGGCCTTGTGTGAGACTACTAGCCCGTGAGCACAAGATCCATGAGCTTCTCATACTTGCATGTCTTTCATTTTTAAAGAATATTTTCCATTTTTACAAGGACTCTACATTGCATAACTTTCTGGAATGCCTTTATATGACATTGCACTGCATGGCTTTCTGGTATTTTCCTTGGCACATCTTTCTGGCCCACATAGGAGCACCTAGGTGGCGCACCCGACTGGAGCACCAGTCTGGCGCACCTAACAGGCGCATCAGCCGGTTTTCAGTAGCACACAGCAGGTTTTCGCATGGTTTTTGGCATGATTTCTTGCTTCGATTTGCTTTTAGTTTTCTCTGGTTTTCTTCCTTGATATACCAGGAAGACCCAATTCTATTTTCAAACTTTTTGTGCATGTTAGATCATACATTGCATGTAGTAAAGCCAGGATGAAAAATCGCTCAAAAATACTTAGATCCTTGATCTTACTTATGCAATATCTTTGCATCGACACTTGACCCAATATATGAGCGATATTTATGAGCATTAGGACACACCCCTGCACTCCCTGCACCCTTTATTTTAGCATAAGACACCACTCACCTAGCATTGCATGGCATATCGCCCTCGGGACAGTAAAGGCTGGAAAGCCGACATTTCATAAGCAAATGAGAAACCTATAGAAGACCGATTTATCGGGCGCACGAGGGTGCCTAATACCTTCCTCGTGCGTAACAGGGATCCTTACCTATTTCTGGTTTACAAAGACATTTTCCATTGGTTCTTTATATGCATGATTTAAATGATTCTTTTATGGTTTTTCTCGTCTTCCATTTTAATAGACTAGGTGGCGACTCCTGCTTTTTTATTTTATTTTTGCCGTCACTTTGCCGATCCTCGTGTATTTGGCCTTTCGCGCCTATGCTGAGGCTGTCGCCAGCATGGTTACAGGAACTGGCGACTCCGCTGGGGAAACCAAATCCCGGCTTTGTTTTGGTTTCTCCTTTGCTTTGGCTTTTCTCCTTGCTTGCCTTTTCCATGCCTTGCATTGGTGGTCCCTTTTATAAGTGATGTCTTTCTTGCATGCATGCCTTTGTATAACGAATATTTTCTATTTACACATTTGCAATGTCATCACTTTTACACATGCTTTTGTTTGATAATTCATGGCTAAAATGCATGTTTATTTCCCTTCTTGTATATGCCATGCCTAGGAGATTAGAGACATGTTTGCTCTCCCCTTTTGGTTAATAAAAAAACATAACAACCAAAATCAATAAATCAGGCAAACTAGTGACAAATTGCAAATCTTCCCTCACGGTTTAATAAGCTTGCAAGTAAAAGACTCAAAGCATACTTTGCATACATCATATAGGACATGCATCTTCTCCTCTCCTTAGTTCGCCTATATAATCTGCGAAGGACGTTTCTCGGTGTCTCATCCTATGGCTTTGGTGTGGGATGGAATATCGGGTTTGTCCCCCCTTGTCCGGGGTCGTGTCGATGTAGTAGAGGGTACAGCCTACTGCTTTGGCAGAGGATGAGGCCCCGAAAGCACCACTCGTTCACTGCCTAGGATATGGCCAGGATTTAGAATGGGGACCTTACTTTTTCTAAACTTGAGTCGGAGACCCATTCACCCTTGTGTGAACCCGGAGTAGACAACTTAATAGGACACCCCCTAAGTTGTAGGAGAGTGCATACTAGAGGCATTCATTTGCATCTCATACCACCATAAACATTGCATCTTTTCTAACTTGTTTGTTTTTGTGCATAGGATTTCTGGTCTGTGAGTTTCCTTAGCCTGAGCTCTGGACCCTTCCTTTCACTGACTCAATTTGCGACCTTATTCACGACCATGTCTCCCGAGTTATTCGTCACTTCCGACGATAGCTCGTCCTAGGATTCGTCCTATCCTTACCAGCCACAGTCCAATCCTTACTCGCTCGCGATCCACGATGGCCCAGCATGCCAGCGAGTCCCTTTCCCCTGCTGTCCAGGAGGAGGTCCCTGTCTCTGGATACTCTTCCTTTGTGTCTATTCCAGTCATCACTGCTGCCTCCACTTTTGACTTAGCTTCTGGAGGACCTCCACCACCTCATTTCCATGTCCCTGTGGCAGCCCCGCCTTCGGGACCACCTGCCTGGTCTTCTCCTTCTGTTGGGGCCACAGCAGTTGAGTCTGTCTCTCCTCAGGGCTATGTGTTTACTAGCCCTCCTCCGACTGCGGCTGTCTTTGTAGTAGCCACCCCCCAGTTCGGACAACTGGGATCTCAACCTCTTGTTTCCTCCCCTGTCTTGCCTCCATCCTTTGGAGCCACCGGTGATGATCCCATGACCGCGCAGCTGCAACAAATGTCGGCCCTCGCCCAGCAGTTGCAAGGATTAGCATTGGCGCTCCAGCCCTTTTCAGCTCTGTCCTTCCTGGCTCCCGAGTTGCCTGCACAACCGGTCTTAGGACCACAGTTTGCATCCACTGCACTCCTTCCACAACTGTCGCCATCCCTTGTCTTTCCAGCAATAGGGGTGTCGACACTACCTTTTGTTACACCTACACAGCACCCACCACAGCATGCATCCCTCCTATCTGGTGGCCAACCCCCTAGGCAGCCTGGAGCGCAGCCATCCGTGAGCATTGTACCGGAGACCATCCCGGTCCAACAACTCTTGCTCCCACACTCTGCACCACCCCCTGCATTATCCTCACCCTTGTACCACACACAAGGTTCATCCTTTATCCCACAATACAATGCACCCATGCACGGGTACACTGGCCATCCTGCCGTAGCACCAGACAGCGGAATGGTGGATCTGGAGGAACCCCTAGGGGCAACCCATACAGTGTACGTGGCACCCGCCTCTACTGCACAATCCACAGCTGCAGTAGCTCCAGATGCTCTCCTCGCGAGAGTAAATGATCTGGAGCGCACTCTTCGACAAGTGCAAGGTGGTGATCGCCAATTCTACCAATTCCGGGACCTCTGTTATTTCCTAGAAGGGACTCTCCCCCCGAATTACCAAATCCCAGAATTTGAAACATACAATGGTAGGGGCTGCCCAATTGCCCATCTAAAAGCCTATTGCGGAGACATCGCCTAGCTTCAAGCGGACGAAAGGTTATTGATCCACCTATTCCAAAAGAGTCTAACAGGGCCCACATTGAAGTGGTTCACTTCCCTCAACATGGCCACCATCAGGACTTGGGATGACCTCACACAGGCGTTCCTGGAACAATATTCCTTTAATCTTGACTTAGTCCCCAAGCGGGAGGACTTAGTCGCTATCAAGCAGAGACCCCAAGAGACATTTGGGGAGTATCTTGGACGTTGGCGCTCCTTGGCATCACAAGTCAAAGATAGACCCTCCAACGAGGAGTCTATCGAGATTATAATCCGAGGAGCACAGCCAACGGTCGGGGCTCTGCTTAGCATCCAACCTGTTACCACTTTCTCGGCACTACTTCGGGCGGGCGCCCGTGTTGAGAGCTCACTGCGCGGCGGCAGCTTTCCAGCACTCTCAACATTTGCCAAACATGCCACTGCCTCACATAGTAGCCCTAGCAGTAGCAACAACAACAACACCAATCCACCCAGGAGGCGGGATCCCTCCAAAAATACAGTTTCCTATATCAGATCCCCTGCTGCTCCAGCAAATGTCCGTCCGCTTCCACAACGCCAAGTAGTTTATGCACCCACGCCTACACCTAGAGCACAGCATGCATCACACATTACCCCCACTGCCACACCAGTGTACCCTAACCCACCGGCCAGGACGCGCCCACCATTGGCACATCCACAGCCGAAGTGACAACGCCGTGACAGGCGCCACTATACCCTTTTAGTGGAGCCTTTGAGCATGGTATTTCCCAAGGTCGCTCCCTGCTGAGGCTACCTGAGGTGCGCCCACCGACTAATCTACTTCCTGCCTGGTATAACACCAATGCGTTCTGCAATTTCCATCAGGTGGCCGGCCACTCGACGGATAATTGCCTGACACTCAGGGACACTGTCTAGGATTTGATTGACCAGAGGGTCATAGTGATTAATACCCAGGCAACCGGCCCAGCACACACACCAGTGGCCACCCCAGCACAGCAAGCACACCCCAGCATAGTCAGTCAACTCTTGCCACAGCATTCATCTCCGGGAGCACCAGGTTCCTCGGGAGTCAATTTTGTTTCTTCTGCTTCTTCTTCTTCTGAGTTTATCTCTTCCCCTATTCGTCCAACCGACTTGATTAATGAGGAGTCGTCCTCTTTTCCCTGCCAATTGTATCGTTCTTTCCTTGGCAATTCCGAGGAATCTATTCTTACGATCCGTCCGATTGTTGAGTCAGAGTATCCTGAGGCGCCGCCTGTAGAATATCCCCAACCACCAACTCCAGTCTATTTATCAGCCTGGCCCCAATATAGGCTAAGTCAGCCATCTCATTCTCAGGCCCACCAGTACCCTCACCAATACTCCCAATATCCTCAGGTTTATCCTCCTACACACCCTTATCCTTCAAACACCCCTATACAGTTAGCAGCCCGCCCGCCCCCCCCGGTTGTTGTTACTCTGACCCACGACACGCATCATGTTCCTTACAATTATGCCATAGGAATGTGTGCAAAAGTGACATGATCGGGCAGAGTATACAAACCCCCAACAGCTAGGCCTAGCCCCCCAACTTTAACCCCTAACCAATTGCAAGCCCGACCATCTAGGTCACCATCACCTGTAGCAGTAGCCCCTGTCCAGCTCCAAGTACATTCCCCTCAATCACCTATGCCCAGAGTAGCGCCACCCAATCCTACCGCTAGCAGCCAACCTTTAGCTGACATCACTGCCCAGCTTAAGAAGGTTAAAGCCGATATTTCCATCTGGGACCTAATCCATACATCGGCTGAGCATAGAGAAGCCTTCCTTAGGGTTTTTCAGTCTGCCCATGTATCCCAGACTATAGAGCCTGCTACCCTAGAAAACATGGTAGGAATGATAGCAGTGCCTCAGGTTATCTCCTTTTCTAGCCTAGAGTCACCTCCTTCCGACACTAATCATAATTCCCCCTTGTTCATCACGGCACAGTATTGAAGCTTCCGCATCCCCCTCACATTGGTGGACAATGGAGCAGGCTTAAATGTTTGCCCCTTTCCCACAGCAAGTGCAATCGGATTCAAGTCCGAAGATATTACACCAGCTGTGAAAGGGATGACGGCATTCGATAATACGCATCATGATGCGCTTGGGGTCCTGATCATTCCTCTGACTATAGGCCCTGCTCGCTTCGATGTAGAATTCTAAGCCATAAACATTGAACCCTCTTTCAATCTTTTGCTTGAACGTCCTTGGCTTCACAAGCATCAAATCATTCCTTCAACCCTCCATCGTATGATTAAGTTCTGCTGGGTTGAAAATGTTGTTGTTATCCTGGCAAAGGATATGGAGGAGGTTGAATCTATCTCTGCCATACCCACCCAAACCATCCACTTCTAGCCTAAACCTTCTGATGTCCTCTATCAAGGTCAACCGGTTTGAGCCAGTTAATTTCATTCCACCTTTAAAGCTTACCAACCATTTGGCCACTTCTGGCAACCCCCGTTTGATGGTCGACAACTTGTGTCGCAAATGGGGATACGAGAAAGGATCACCTCTGGGGCGTTATGGCCAAGGAATCGCCGAGCCGATCGAGGCCGAAGAATTGAATGAGCGAGACGACTTGGGTTATGAGTGGTACTGCCAGAGGAAGAGATCGCAACGCCATGGTAAGTCTTCCAAGATGATTATTCCACATAATTTAGCCAACTTTATCAGCACAAGCATTATGGATCCAAACCACAGTTCATATGCAGTGTCAACACCATCAGCTTGGGTCTGTCTAGAGGATTCATATCAGGACAGTGGCCGACTAGAGCAGTAGGGTACAGAGCAGGAGATCATGCAAAATAGTGGTCAGACAAAGCAGTCAGGAATCCAGACAGTAGTCCAAGAAGCAGACTCAGATGATGACATCGGGGATCTAGACCTCTTATTCCAGGAGCAGCTGGATGTGCTTGCAGAAGACCTAGCAGAGCATGATCACATAAGGAAGGGCAAAACAGTTGCCACATCAGCACTAGCAGAAGCACCAATACCACCCCAGGACCAAGTTTCAGTTATGGTCCTGCATAAGACGGACAGAAGGGATGCTAGACCATTGGAGTTAATCTCTTATCAGTCGGGAGGCAGGTCTAGTTGGTATTGGCAGTATAAGCCTCACCTAGAGGGTGAGGATCAAAACCTTGAATCAAGCACGAATGAGACGAGCAACAGCAGTCTCACCAACCTACAGCAGAACAACCGCCAGCAAGCAGAATTTTGTACAGCTAACAGAAAGAGAGAAAATACCAAAAAAATCAAAAAATTAAAAACCAAAAACAAAAATAAAGAGGCATCAGCATCAGAGGCAGGGACTCCCAACTCCCTAGATCATCCGAACAGGGAAACTGAAGAAGTAGCACAATGCCGATACAAAAACACGAAAGTCAATGTGACAGTCATTAAGCGCCATCAAGGCGCGGAATCAGAAGAGATCTTCTCAGTTGACATAATAGACTCGGCATTTGAAAAAGAAATCCTATCAGAGCTAATCGCTTATGAAGAGGAAGATGAGGTTCATGGAGCAGATAGGGAGGATGAGCCATCACAGATCCCATTCTATGATAATGATCCAAAAGGCTCAAATCTTCATGTAGAAGAGGAGACAGAGCTTATCAATATTGGCACAGCAAAAGATATCAAAGAAACACGCATCAGTGCCAATTTATCACCACAAGCAAAGGTAGAGTTTATGGCTTTTCTAAAAGAATATGTAGATGTCTTTGCATGGAGCTATGATGACAAGGTGGGACTAGACATTGAAGTGGTAGTTCATACATTACCAATAATACCAAATTCGAAGCCAGTCAAGCAAAAGCTTCGTAGATGGCGACCCCAATGGCTTTTAAAGCTCAAAGAAGAAATCATGAAATAGCACAAAGTCAACTTCCTCAAGGTCGTGTTGTATCCTGAATGGCTCGCCAACGTGGTGCCTGTACTGAAAAAGGATGGACGGGTTCGCATGTGCATCGATTATCGAGATCTCAACAAAGCGAGTCCCAAAGATGATTTCCTGCTCCCTCACATCGATATTCTAATAGACAACACTGCAAGGCATAAGATGTTGTCATTTATGGACGGGTTTTCCGGATACAACCAGATCAGAATGGCCGAAGAAGATATGGAGAAGACATCTTTCATCACTCCATGGGGAATCTTCTGTTACAGAGTGATGCCATTCGGGTTGAAGAATGCAGGTGCAACGTACCAAAGGGCCATGACAGCTTTATTCCACGATCTTATGCATCAGGAGGTTGAAGTGTAGGTGGATGACATGATTGCCAAATCTAAAGAGCCCAAGGACCATCTCTCCTGCTTAAGAAGGTTGTTTGAGCGCCTGCGAAAGTATAAGCTCCGCCTGAACCCCAACAAATGTGTATTTGGGGTATCCTCTGGAAAGTTACTGGGTTACATCATCAGTCAGAGGGGAATTGAAGTGGACCCCCACAAAGCCAGAGCTATTATTGACATGCCTCTTCCGACCACCGAGAAAGAGATTCGTGGTTTATTAGGTCGACTACAATATATCAGCAGATTCATTGCACAGCTTACGCCTATATGCGAACCCATATCCAAGCTACTGAGGAAGAATGCCCAGACTTGCTGGAATGATGAATGTCAAGCGGCCTTTGATAGAATCAAGCAACTTCTGGTGAAGCCCCCAGTTTTAGTTCCCCCTACACCTGGACGCCCTCTGCTGTTATATCTCTCTACAACACAACATTCAATGGGCGCAGTCCTAGGTCGGCATGATAAATCTAGGTGCAAAGAGACTATCTACTACCTCAACAAAAAGTTCAATGACTGCGAGATTAAATACAGCCCAATAGAGAAAGTCTACTTATCCCTGGTGTGTGCCACACAGCGCCTCCGGCATTATATGATGGCATATCCAGTATTGTTATTATGTCGGCATGACCCTATCAAATATCTATTCCAGAAGCCAGCCTTGGTGGGGAGATGTGTCAAATGGAAAGTGATGTTGTCCCAATACGATATCACCTTTGTCACACAGAAGTCCATGAAAGGACAAGCAATGGCGGATCACTTGGCCGACCTACATTTGCCAGAATATCAGCCGTTACAAACCCAGTTCCCGGATGAAGATATATTTTTTGCAATGGGCGAGGAGGAACTAGAAGGACCTCAGAATGAGCATCAGTGGTGTTTGTACTTCGATGGTGCAGTCAATAAACGAGGAAGAGGCATCGGTGCAGTTCTAGCAATGCCATAGGGACAGCTAATTCCCTTTGCAAAGAAGTTGACATTTGAATGCACCAATAATGAAGCTGAATATGAAGCCTGCATTTTAGGCTTACAAGTGGCAAGGGACCAAGGCGCCCGAGAACTCCACGTATATGGAGACACAATGCTGGTTAT
Organism: Posidonia australis; assembly: GCA_024699735.1. Classification (NCBI taxonomy): domain Eukaryota; kingdom Viridiplantae; phylum Streptophyta; class Magnoliopsida; order Alismatales; family Posidoniaceae; genus Posidonia; species Posidonia australis. The sequence continues at coordinate 6,736 of JAMKQA010001958.1, read as the reverse complement.
TTCGCAAGTCAATGGCGACTGGAAGACAAAAGACCAGAAGCTCGTGTTATATCATGAACATTTGCTAAAATTGACTGAAGAATTTGAAGATGTCAAATTTTCCTTCATGAAACGAGCTAAGAATGCAATGCAGACGCTCTGGCAACTCTGGCGTCATGGTTATCACTCTCAGAAGCACAGGCCATAGACATTTCAGTCACATGCATTGAATAGCCAGCACATTGTATGCATATTCAAGAGGCGCCATCATCTGTCGAACTGCCTTGGTATAGTGATATTAAAACTTTCCTGGAGTCTGGCAATTTCCCTCCTGTCATTTCTGCATCAGATAAAAATACCTTGACACGGTTAACATCTAAATATGTGCTCGGGGCCGGACAGCTATATAGAAGGTCTTATAACCAGATGCTTCTCAGGTGTGTGGACAAAAAGGAGGCGGATATGCTAATGTCAAAAGTCCACGCAGGCACCTGCGGTCCACATATGAATGGGGTTCTCTTGGCCAAGAAAATTATGTTGCAAGGGTATTTCTGGTCAACTATGGAAACAAACTACTGCCAATTTGGCAGAAGATGCCATAACTACCAGATACACGACAATTTCATACATGCTCCCCTGCAACAATTACATAACATGTCATCACCCTAGCCATTTTATGCTTGGGGAATTGATGTTATCGGGGCCATTCATCCTGCTGCATCCAATGGGCACCGTTACATTCTGGTAGCCATCGATTATTTCACAAAATAGGTCGAGGCGGCATCATACAAGACAGTCACAGCAGCTGTTACAGAGAAATTCATCAAGAATAATATTGTCGCCAGATATGGGATTCCATTTACTATCATTTCAGATAACGAAACTAATTTCATAGCAAAGAGAGTTGAGGATTTCCTCCAGAATTGCAAGATCAGGCATCACAGATCCTCCCCCTATTGAGCGCAGATGAATGGGGCAGTAGAGTCCGCTAATAAGAATCTGGTGAAAATCGTGAAGAAGATGGCTGAAACTCACAAAGATTGGCATGAAAAGCTGTCCTACGCATTATGGGCCTACAGGACCTCCGTCCGGATGTCAACAGGAGCAACACCTTATTCTTTGGTGTATGGCATGCAGGCAATCCTTCCCTTTGAAGTCAAGATTCCGTTGTTAAGAATCTTGAAGGAGGCAGAATTAGAAGAGGCAGAATGGATACAAGATCGCTGTGTTCAGCTAGATTTGATTGATGAGCACAGATTACAAGCTCTGCATCATGCCCAATGCTACTAGAAGAGAGTGGCCCGAGCTTATCAAAAGAAAATTTGACCCAGAAACTTTGAACCGGGAGACTTGGTTTTGCGTGCCATCCATTTGTCCGATGCACGGGGAAAATTTGGCCTAACTGGCGCGGACCATTTGTGGTCAAGGAGGCCCTGTCCGGAGGTACAATCATTCTTAAAGGTATGGACCCTAGAGAGCAATCAGAGCCCGTCAATGCCTCCTACTTAAAGAAGTACTACCAGTGACTCCTTGTCAATCCTAACCTTGCACCGTGAGCCATGCATTTTCATGTTTCTTCTTTTCGCCTACTAATATTTTAGGTTATTGCATCCTAGCATAACATGAATAATCTCCTACACTTTTTCTTTTTGCACAGCATTATCATTGCTCGATGAGGAAAATCGGAAGCCTGCCTGCTTAAGATGAGTCAAGTCCTCCTCACATGTCACTACCTTTGGAACTTAGGATGTGAGGGAGAGATTTCAGTAAAATGGACGAAATGTGCAAATTCCCACAGGACCTATATCTCCAGAGGGAGTAAAAATGTTAGGTCTAGAGAGAGTGCAAGCAATAAATAAAAAATACAGACTCTGGAGCACAAAAGAAATGAGAAGACAGAAGTAGTAGACAAAAGTTAGCTCCACTGAGAAAGGCATACAAGACGACCCTATCCCTACTTTATAACTTGGAGAGGAGTCGAAGCATGCACCTATAGATCCTACAAAGGGACTAGCCACCCCTTTAACACAAAGGAGAGCAGCCACCCCTCAGCTTTGGTGTATATTACCTCCAAGCAGGAATAGATAAGTCAGCATGCCTTCGAGGGAGAGAAAAAAATATGAATCCTTAAAAGAGTAGGTGTAGGACCCCAAGATTTTGGCATGAAGTCCATAATATCTTAAGGAGAGCCACAAGTAAACCTAAGTTTCTAGGTTAATGCTACATGAGTCGAGGACAGTTTCACTTCTTATAGCAGGCAATACAGGCTTCCTCGGCACTGAGGGCACCAATATCTATGCATTAATCCTATCTTTGCATTACACTTTTTGCATAACATCTAATATCTTAGATCAAGCATATTTGCATATCACATTACAAGGCATTTGGCCATATTCCGACCAGGGGCATGCCAGCTGCCTTTTTGAGTCGTAATATGGGCAAGTAAGCATTCGACTAGGGGCATGTTAGTCGCTTCTTTAGTTGAAAGAATCTATGGCCAAGGACATGCCAGCTAAATTAATCATGGAAGCAGTTCTATGAAATGCATGAACAAGCACAACAAGTCAAGATGACATTAATGCAAGCACATTTTTATTATTATGGTCTATCACTGATACAAACTTTGCTAATCAACTCTCGGCCTCTTGGAACTGCTGGCCCCTGTGAAGCAAGTGCCACTAGGCAGTATCTCGCTTATGGGCCATGTCTCTCTTATTTCAGCTTCATATTCCACTGTACAACCAGAGCCCTCAGTAATGGCGAGATCGGAGGATTTAATGCCAACATGCGTCTTACAGGCCAACTCTGAAGTTGTTGCATTTGAGCCAACAATATACCTTTTATAACAGTCGAGACTGGGACTTTGCTCAATAGATTCCTGACAGAAGCTGAATTGGCGAAGAACTCGGACAAGGTGATATTCCACGCCGCTTGCAAGCCCGGGAAGAACCACTAGTCGTATGTCCCTGGCATTAAAAAAGGCAGTAAAAGTCCATGAAGCCAAGGATATAATGCACCATGTTACCTTGTCCTCAGCGAGATTCCGCAATCTGCTGCACAGCTCATGCACACCTGGAAGTGTCCTTGAATGATGAATGCGGCTATAAGCTTCAAATGCAGAAGGCCGAGGGCGCAAAACCTTCACTCCCATATGAGCAGCAAACCAAACCTGGCAAAATTGGGTTGCATAGTTAAGATAAGTACAGCGGGGTATTTAAATAAAATGGTTTCCTTACTTGCACCAAGGCGCCACAACCATAGAAATGCCGAGAGTGCTTCAGTGCTCGGTCCAAACCGACATAGGTCTCTACAAGGAGAATAGGTGCAAGATCGATTTGGCAAATAACCATCGCCCAGGCTATTTCTATCACCTCAATTGCCACAGTCGTCCGGCCATGGCTAAAAATAAGCTCCCCAAGGAAGCGCAGCACAAAACTATGAAGCCACAGGATGCCTAAAGAGGAGCGGGCATTGATAATCTCATCAAAATAATCCAGGCGCACCATGGTAGTAGACCCATCTCTGCAGATAAGGTTCTTTTCATAGACACTTCTGGTCAAACCAGTCAGTCGACTCAAAACTGAAACGTAGTTGTCGTGGCAAGTGAAGAGGGGAGGGGACATGAATGGCGACAAGCCGCATATCCGTCTGACCTCTTCCAAAGTTAAAGTCATTTCTATCTGCCCGAAGCGGAAAACATGTAAAGTCAGCTTCCAAAATCAGGCCATGGCACATAGCAGATGCCAGTTAACCTCCACTTTAGCAATACTTAAAAGTGAGGAGGATATGCCCCAAATCCGTAGTTGTTCGCGATCTACAGCTGTTAAAGCATCAATCCAGCCGCGCAGAGCATCTGAACAATGTTTTGGCGTCACCATGGTGGGATAACTCTGTGGGCACAAATTTGGGCCACATATGGCAGTAAAAGAGCAGAACTTGACATAAATATGAGGCAAATATGAGTGATCCGACAGCATATGATCTTAATATAAAGTCAAAAACAACATGCTCAGAAAATTTTATCGTGTTGTAAATCTGAAATAACATTGCAAAAACGAGATCTGTGGATTGCTCTTCCTTCTCATATAGCAAGGTATGAAAATCAGCAAGAAAAACAGCAAAGCATTCACGTACCATTGTATTAGCGCAGCCGAAGTCCAAAATGGATCAGAGAAAGATACTACAAGCAAGTTTTGAAGATCTGAGGGTGTTTGCAGAGAGGGGCGGCGGTGCATCTCACTGGGAATGCGAGGTTATAAGCAAGAGGTTTTAACAAAAAAGGAAATCAAGCTGACCATTTTTGGAGACGCACCAAGGTGGCGCATATCAACGGTGCACCTCAGCGGCGCACGTAGGTGGCGCACCAAACAGCTGAAAAATTCAGCAGCACCTCCCCTAAAATTTGAACCTCGCCAAAACAGCGCCATTTTCTTGAATCTGCACAGAAAATTTCATACAGCATACACAAGTAATACCCCAAGAGAGGGGCGCATTCCAAAATTGAAATTTGTCATTTCTAAGCATTCTTAAATATCGTTACAATATTCCAATGTCAATACAAGACTAGACTATAGCAAAAGACTAAAGATGGCTATCCCTCGTCTGACTCCTCCTCGTCGGATGACGCCTCTTGGAAACTCTTGGCCAAAAGACGGGCGCCTCGTCGAGTGATCCGACGCGACCACTGAGCGGCAGCAGCAACCTGAGAATGGGCAGCAAAACTCTGGACCCTCTAAGAAACCTCAGTGTCTGAGCGATCCTCCTCAGATGCCTCCATGGTGAATTCCCCACTACTGGCTGCGTTCACCTCATGAGCTGGGAAATCTTACTGCAACATCGAGACCTGTGTTAGTAGCCAGAATTATTAAATGATATAGCAAAAGCAGAAAGAAAGAGAGAGGAATACCCGAATGATGTTGCGCCAGCGCAGTTCCTGCAAGTTTACAAATATGTCAGGCCTACTGTAGAGAAATGGCAAATTGCAAAAATAAAAGTTTTACCCTGTTTCGTCGGATATCGGCATAAAAAGCGCCAAATTGTTCTTCGAAGCCCTGTGCATTTAATCAGTATCAGATTTATCTCGATTGTATGCATGGAAGTATTAAGCAAAGATTATAATCAAGTACCTTGGCCCAGTCGGAGGCATACCACATCCCGCGCTGGCTATCCTGCACAGCCTCCTCAAACAGATACGGCTTCCCAACTCGACTGTACCAAGCCAGGTAATCCGTGTCATTGACTTCTCGAAGGATATGCCTGTCTTAGGAAGCCATAACTACTACATGCCGACTTTTGGCCACAGAACGAGTAGAGGTTGGGCGATCCATGTCGACAGGAGGAGGGGCAGGAATGCAGAATTCATTCAGAAATTGGTGTCTCACGCGCCCCGGGAGAAAATATGCTGACTTCTTCATACAGTACAACTTCACCTGCTTGTCCCTCAGAACGCAGCCAGAATTCAGAGGAACCCAATCAAAGCCATCATATCTGGAGAATGGGCGTAGGTGAACCTGTTACAGAAACAGATAATTGTAAGCAAAGCAGGTAATACAAGCATACAGAATTGAAGTCTAATAGCAAAAAAACTTACATCCTCGAGCTCTACCAAGTCCAGCAAATACCGGTAGGACTCGTAACTATAAACCCCAGCAGCAGCCCGATGGTCAGGCCCAACCCACTAACGAGGGAGAGGTAGAAGCTCGTCACGGAGGCGGCCGAAGCTATGCCTCCGTGTGATATGCTCCATAATCCAGTACTGGCAATAGTAGACAGAAGTCAGTTTATCAGATATTAAGCGAAGAGGAAATTTGTCTTGCAAAAATAGTGAAAGTAAACACTCACAGTCAGCAGAGGATATAGTCCCACATAGGAGCGGCGTCCAAGCTTGACTATGTTGTCGAGTCCGTAGATCAGCCAAGTGTAACTGGCGCCAGCCCAATCATAGTGGTCCAGATGCTCCAGATTGGTTAAATACGCTAACCAATCAGCATGAATACAGTATGTAGACGAGTCACAAAAGATCATTGCTAACAAATCCAGTAGAAAATGCCTCAGCACAAAGTCCGCTTCGTCGCTGTCAGGACTGGTGAAGGAGAAAATCCTGCAGAAACTCGAGCAAGCGGTGGAAGTGGTCTAACATTGGGGCCCAATGACATCGCATTATCCGGTTTGCGTCACCAGCCTGAAATTTTTTAAAAATAGAATTAATACCAAGTCAAAAAGCAATTTATAAAGCATCAAGGCAGGAAATTACCCCAAAGTCGGGACCCTGCAGATATGATGGTCGCTTAGCAGTCGCCCCTCGAAATTGCCAGACTCCTGAAAATGCATTTGTCAGATAAGGCACTAGATTTATATGCACATTTTTCTTCCAGTTTGGGCTTACCTCAATAGGGACGGCCGAAGTCGAACTGCTGGAGGCACGTGACCTCGAAGAACTACCACGCCGTCGGGAGCAAGAACTAGACGGCGTATCCCGTGAGGACTATGGAATCACCTCCTCGAGAACTGGATCATCCTACAAAGGTGCAAATATTACATGAAAACAGAAAGCAAGACAATGACATATGGAATCCAAACAAGGTCAGGCATGGCATTTGTAACCATGCCGGTGAGGAGATTCCGCAAATGAATGCGAAATCGGTCGGCAAAATCACGTCAAAAAAGAAAAATAAAACGGAGTCGCCACCTAATCTATTATGGAAGACAAGGAAAACCAAAACATGAAATAAATCATGCAAAAACAAAAGAAAAGGAC
>JAMKQA010001957.1:0-17292 GCA_024699735.1 Posidonia australis | reverse complement strand
CTTCGCTGTTTTCACATATCGTCTTGCACATTCATTTAGTCTTGTCACATCCATACACATTAGCATGATTAGAGCATGATCCAGGTTTAGCAAACATTTATTTAGCCTTTAGCAAGCAATAGGACTAGAAAGACCGAGTTTCTCGGGCATACGAGGGTGCCTAACACCTTCCTCGTGCATAATAGGAATCCTTACCCATCATCTGGTTAGCAGACATCCAGCCTTCGCATTTGCATTCCAAGCATTCCTCTTTTTGTGGTTTTCCTCGTCTTTCCCTTAAAAGACTAGGTGGCGACTCCTTTTCTTTTTCTTTTTATCTTTCATTGCGCCTTCACCATCTTAGCATGGCTGTGATCTCCTTCCCACCACCCTCGGGTTGGGCATGGTCACAGTTAGGTTGGAAAGGTGTATGCCTGTTAGAGGAGGATGACACCTTCGACTCAGTTGCCACTATAGAGACTTGCAAGTCGTTAGGTGGCTCTCGCTGGGTAGTGGTGGCACTCAAACTCACGGTAAGGTATTTTGATCGACCTGGCTCCATGCCAAACTCTTTGAGGTCCTGCACCTGCTTTTTTTTTCTTTTACTCCCTCACAGACGTGTGGTTTCACTCTAACCTTGTCTTGGAGGTAATAAGCGTCCGATCTATTCACGAGGCCTTTATTGCAAGAGGGTGGGTCAGTCCCTCAAAGGTATGATTTTACTGAGCGCATACTCTGACTCCTCTCCAAGGTATGTTAAGGGTAGAGCTACAATGCACGCCTCTCACTCATGGGCTGACTTCTGTCTTCTCTATTCTTTTATGCCCATGCGAATGTATGTTTTCTTTTGTAGCTCACACTCTCAGTCACCCCTAACATTTTATCTCCCTCTTGGAGGTGCAGGATCCTTGTGGAGCTTGGACATTTCGTCCGGCTTTGATGTTCGGTGGCTCCATTGCCATCTTGGTCGTCTGAGTAGTGAAAACTGAGGAGGGATAATCCATTCTGACATTAGCGAGCTTTTCCAATTTTCATCATCAGGTAGAATGTTATTGACAAGCAAACTACCCTTTTTGGTTCTTGATGTTTTTCTTTTTCTATTTTTTTATCTTTTGTGCCTTTTCTTCTTTTTTTTGTGTTTTGATATATGGTGATGCAAAAAAAAAGGAGAATAAAGGAAAAGGATACAGCTCTAGTCCATGCTGTTGTTGTCTGTCGATGCCATTGGGGTTCAGAGTAACTCCTTGCTGTGCCACTGGAAATTGGAATCAAGGCAGGTGCATTTGAAGCCATCACAACCATTATTGAGACTGAGACTGTCAGCGTGAATGCTGAATCTGCTGATGACATTAAAACTGCATCTCTGTCAAAGTTGATATCTGTTGTGATGGCTGTCACCCACTTGATCCAGGGGTATTTGCACGTGCTGGGTTAGATTGGTGCATGACAAACTGACAAACTTTAGGGTGGACCCCCCATGCGGAGGAACAAGAACAAGAGTGGTGCACATGAGTGCCACCGAATAGAACTGAGAAAAGACAAAAACAAACTAGGCAAAAAAAGAACTAGAACAAAAGCAACAAATGTGAACGTTACGGAAAAGACTAAAGAACAAACTAGGCTAAAGAGGCAAGATGGATTCCCCGGGAAAAACTGGGAGAAAGAGGAAGACCCCTGAGGTTCCAGTATCCTCAGAACTTGTAGGCTCAGACACGGTAAGGCTGGCAATTCTAGGGTGTGCACGTGTGCGTGCAAGTGTGGGTGCAAGTGTGTGTGTGTGCTGCCTTTTGTGTGTTGACGACAATGCTCCCATTGTCAATCAAATTCTGGACAGCATTCCGGAGAGTGTGACACTTGTTTGTTGAATGCCCACGTACGCGATGGTATTGGCAAAACAAGTTAGCCTTATACCACCCAGGAAGCGGGTCCGGTGGTGGGCGAATCTCCGGTAGCCGTAGGAAGGGCGCAACATTAGGAAAGATGTCCCTCAGCGAATCCCCGATTGGGGTGAAGTCTCTTTCCTTATGGCGAGGCCACCCCTGCCGTTGTTGCTGCCCTTGCTAAACTAACTTATCACGACACGTCAGTTCAACAGTGATATGTGGATGTGTAATGCGTACTGAACTAGATGCTAGTGAGGATAAAGATATGGATGCGAGTGCTATGCCTCGTGTGTTAACAACAATAGTCCCACGGTCGATTAAAGTCTGTATGACATCCCGTAGTTTGTAGCATTTATCATTCGAATGCCCCGAGGTTCAATGATAATCGTAGTATGTGTTCGCATTGTACCACGAAGGGAACGGAGTTGGTGGGGGACGTAGATCCGGGAGTCTTAGAAGTGACACAACCTGAGGAAAAACAACGCTCAGCGACTCGCCTAGTGGAGTGTAGTCACTTTCAACGCGACGGCCTCATTTCTTCTTAGGTTGCTATCCTTGTTGAGCCGATGCGACGTGATGCACTGGCTTGACAGTGGGAGGTGTGCACCTAGGGTGTGGTGACGACCTACGTGTTAGGACCTGCTCCTGATGCTGAGGTGAATTCTGAATATGTTGTGTTGTGTGTGGTGTTGAGCGCGAGAGCAACAGCTGCGACACCGGTACAACTCTGGGTAAAGGACTCGAGAAATGCTGTACTCTCACACAACTAAGGTGTTGATTTCTAGGTGACTGTAATGCATGCTGTGACGAACGCAATTGTGGTGCAGGTGGCAGAGATAACACCCCCATCACCGGAGCAATGTGATGCTGAGGCGATGGTATGGGTGATAAAGTAGTGGGGTGAGCCTGCAATGCTATAGTGGTCTGCACTGGAACCTTAGAGGTCGAAAACGGAGAAATTTCAACAAGATCAAGAGAAAAGGCCATGCGCTCGAACCCTCAGGCTGAAGCTCTCAAGTACTGAGCTTGTTTGGCCAAGGACCCATCAAAAGATAGGTCAGAAGGCACGACCGGAACAGAAATTGCCCCTAAAACAGATGAAACCGCAGCTGATTGATCTCCTAAAACAAGAGGGCCCGAAAGATAGGGTGCAGCTAGTAGAACTTCTGGGACCTGCGTAGTAGTCACCGTAGTTGAATTAGTGATAGGCCCTAGACCGACTTCTATTCGCCGCTGTCCCGGAAAAAGAGATAAGGATCCTCCATGATTCTAAAATTGGGACGCATAGAGGGAAAAAGAAGCAACCAAAGTGAGAGAAGGAGGATCTGAGTATAGGGCCCCCTTCAGAACAATAACTGGAGGCTTGCGAGTCTGCAGGGCCATGGCTAACCGCAAGCGAAATAAAAGGAGCTACGGAAAAAGACAAATGCACGAGCTCCAAGACAAACTAACGTCAAAAGTGACCAATAGCTCAGAAATGGCAGGAGAAAACAACCATGGGAGGCCGCCCGCGATGGAGACACCTGAGCTCCTAGCTGAGGACCTCACAACAAAGTACCTGAGAAAACAAGCCAGAGAAACAGGTATCAAAACCTGGACAACGACGCAAAGACAAATGCGAGTTATTAAGGTGGCATGAATGGCTCACATGCACATGAATGCTACTAACATGCTCTCTCTCACCATGCATGTCCCATATGGGGTTGACCACACGGGATGCACTCATGGGTTTGGGTTTCGACTCTGGTCAGAAAAGCAATGTCCCTGTTCTAAATCCTGGCCAAAGCGCAGGCAGTGAATGGGTAGTGCATTGGTGGCCTCGTCTCCTGCAGTAGCATAGAGCTGTACCCTTTACTAGCACCGACACAACCCCAGACAAGGGGGGACAAACTAGCAACACGTCCTACGCCAAAGCTATAGAATGGGCTACTAGAATTGTCCTTCGTAAACTATGGGTGACCAAGAAGAGAAGATGCATGCCCTATATGATCAATCATGTGATATGCTTTAGTGTCTTTTACTTGCATTTTATTAAACCATAGGGATTTGTGAGCATTTGTCTCTAGTTAGGCCTTATTACTTGTTCATCTGAGTTTGTGTGTTTTATTTTAACTAGATAGGGAGGCAAACATGTCTCTACTCTCCTAATCATGGCAAATTCAAATAAAAGGGAAAAACACACAATCATGGCATCCAAAAAGTCAAACAAAAGGCATGAACATGGCATGTGTTGGTGTAGTGCTCAAGTAGGTGAATAAAAGCAAGTATCGACAAACAAAGCATGAATGAAGTCATGTGCATGTGCGGTGGCATAGCAACAGTGTAAAGAAGGCAGAAAAGGCATGCTCAGTCAAATATGTACAAGCAAACAAGCACAATGTATATAGACCAAAGACAAGTAAGGAAACCAAAATGAAAGTTAGAATTTGGTTATCCCCAGCGGAGTCGCTAGTTCCTGTGACCATGCTGGTGGATCCCTGCACGGCTCTCCCCTACCGGGTGCGTGGAAGCACTCGAGGAGCCCCGATACGGTCACGGCGAAGATGGTGAATCCGGATAAGAAGACTAGACTTGGAAACACCAAGGAAGGATAAGAAAGGATAAGGAAAGGAGTCGCCACCTAGTCTTTTAATGGAAAGACGAGGAAAACCAAACACATAAGAAAACCAAGAAGCAGAAAACATGTGTGCGCCGTGCCTAATGGATATAATGCACAAGTGAACGTGGGCCAGAGAAAGGGTAAGGATTCTAGTTACGCATGGGGAAGGGGTTAGGCACCCCCATGCGCTCGAGAAACTCGATCTTTCTAGGTTTCCTACTTGTCAATGGTCTATTAAATGTGTGCTTGCTTATTCTAAATGCGTAGGCTAAAGATGACTAAAAACATGCCAAATCAATGAGAAAAATGAAATAAAGGGAAAAAGTTAATTCGTGGGTCAAATGTAGGCATTGAGAATGCCTGCTTTACTATACGCCCTTGGGTGATGAGGGAAATTGTGAAAATCGAGGTATTCTCGGAAAGTGTCTCGCGAATTAGCGGAAATTGGAATAAATCCAAGAAAATCGAAAGAGGAAAATAATTCTCATTTGGGACAATGTCGGCTTTGATAAGCCTTTTACTCTATGCCCTCGGGCGATGGAAAGCCAAATCAAATCTAAAGATGCAAAAATTGGAAAGAATCCTGGAGACGGCGAGAAAACCAAGCTTGAAAAGAGTTGGAAAAGCGTGCGCAAAGTAAAGAAGAAAAGGCAAGAAAATTGCATGAAAATGTACGACAAAATGTGCAAAATGCATGTGTGAGTGTAAAAATACGAATTCCAAGGGCCTTTGTGCAAAAAAACCCAAATCATGAATAAGTGCAAATCATAGGAAAACACATTCTATGCAATTATGAAGAAATCTAGGGTCAAAGGTGCAAATATGTGCATTTCTGGCCAAATTGATGTTTCCTAGGGGTCAAAATGCAATTCTGCCACTAAAACATGCATTTAATGCAATTCAATGGACATTCAGGGTAAAATGTGCAAGACAAAGGATCCATGAAAGTTTCAGGGGCAATTCAGTAATTTTACACAAGAAAACATCCAATCAGTGTGAATTCTGTAAAGTTCAGGGGCTAAAATGCAATTTACCCAGAGAATCAATGCATTCAGTAGAGTTTCTGTGAGGTTAGGGGTTTATATGCAATTTATTCAGCAAAATATGCATTTAAAATGATTTCAGAGAAGTTCAGGGGCTAAAATGCAAATTAACCAAAGAAAATACTCAATCTGTGTTATTTTAATGAGGTTCAGGGGTTCAAATGCAATTTAACCAGCAAAATATATATTCATAAAGGTTTCAGAGAAGTTCAGGGGCTAAAATGTAAATTAACCAAAGAAAATATGCATTCTGTGTTATTTTAATGAGGTTCAAGGGTTTAAATGCAATTAACCAGCAAAATATGTATTCAGAAAGGTTTCAGATAAGTTTAGGGTCTTAAATGCAAAGACATTGGATTAATATGCATAAAAAAGATACTCTGGGAGTCTTTTGTTAAACTTTTAAACTTGGAAAACATTATTTTGAATGTTCAGGGAGCATAATGCAATATTTTTAGTTAAAACTTTATTCAAACGATTTATGAAAAGTGATTACGGACCTAAATGTAAGAAAAGGACTTGAATGTAATAGAGAAAAGGACCTAAATGCAATAGATGAAAAGTTTCAGAATTCTATTAAAATTAAAAAGTTTTTTATTGTTTTTTTTAAAGAAAAGGTAGCAGTGGCCGTTGACGACGGAGCTCCACCATCGACGACCGCCGGAGAGGCAATCAGAGGCATTCCCGTAGTCTAATATGAGATCAGACCCCATGGGAAGCAAGAAGAAGAGGAGGGGAGAAGATCCAACGGTCTGGATCGAGCATCCAATAGCGGGAGTGGGCCTCCCACCCACCTCATCGTCGAGGTACTCCGGCGACGGCGTCGGGGAAGAAGGGAGACTGCTGGAGTTACGGTGCGGCGATCTGGAGGTTGCGGAGGCTTCAGGGCATCGAAAGGAACCTTGTTCTTCTTCCAGAAGTGAGTATGGTGGATGATGATGTAGAAGGGAGCTCCGCCTGCCGTTCACGTCTTTTCCTCCAGTGAGCGAGGTCAGGGGCGTGTTCCAAAGGTTGTGGCGTGGATCTGAAGGCTCCGGAGTACTAGGGGCATGCCATGGAAGCTTTCTGGAGGCTCGGAGCGGCGCGGAGTTGCTGGAGGCATGTGCTCTTGTTCTGGCTCTGATCATCTTCTCTGGTAACAGTGGAACGTCGCGATTCCAGTGATCCTCTGGTGGAGATCTCCGCAGCGATCAGAATGGGAATTGAGGGATGGAAAAGCAAGAGGTAGGCTAGGAGAGGTAGACCTAGGGTTCTAGGACCAGGGACAAGCCCTGGACCAGCACCCCCACCTATATCGCCGGAAAACGGCGACGACGAGGTCCGGGGAGCGATTCCAACGAAAGGAGGCCTTTGTCTTGATTGGAAACGATCCAGGAAGATAGGGGGTGACCTAGGAGAGCATTTCTAACAATAATTGAGGTCAAGGATGAGCGTACCTGGTCTGGCAGTGGAATGGATGGTGGGAGCTCACTGGAGGCCGCCGGAGCTCGCCGGAGATGGTTGAGAACTCAGGTTTCTCATCTCCACGAGCTTCCTCTCTCTTCAGGGTCTTAAATGCAATTTATTCAGCAAAATATGCATTTAGAATGATTTCAGAGAAGTTCAGGGGCTAAAATGCAAATTAACCAAAGAAAACATGCATTCATTGTTATTTTAATGAAGTTTAGGGGTTTAAATGCAATTTAACCAGCAAAATATGTATTTAGAAAGGTTTCAGAAAAGTTTAGGGTCTTTTATGCAAAATTATTGGACTAAAATGCATGAAAAGAAAATTTGAGGGCTTTTGTTAAACTTTTAAACCTGGAAAACATTAGTTTGAATACCCAGGGGGCATAATGCAATATTTTCAGTTAAAACATGATTCAAACGATTTATGAAAAATGATTAAGGACCTAAATGTAAGAAAAGGACTTGTTTGCAATAAAGAAAAAGACCTAAGTGCAATAGACAGAAAGTTTCAGAAATTTATTAAAATAATTTTTTTTTAATTTTTTAAAAGAAAATGACAACGGCGGTCGACGACGACGGAGCTAACGACAGCCAAAGAGGCTATCAGAGGCTTTCTCCCCATGGGAAGCAAGAAGAAGAAGAAAGGAGAAGATCCAACGGATTGGATGAAGGATCGGACAGCTGGTTCCTTCCCCCCGCCTTGCTCGTCGTCGTTGCTGTTCCGGCGGCATGCTCGAGAAGACTGGGGCTGCTGGAGGTGGTGGCGTGATGGTCTGGGACCTCTGGAGGGTTGAGGAGGAGAAGCGGAAGACGTCTGAGGGCATGGATGCGAGGAGGGACGCGTAAGTGCTTCTCTCGATCAATCTCGTCGCCGACACTGCAAACTTCGACGAGCTTGGCTGAGGAGGCTGCCTTGGGCTCGAAATGGAACGTTGGCTGCTCCGGAGCGTTGTGGAAACACTAAGGATCGTTCCTCAGGGGTCAAGGAGGCACTACGATGCGCCAGGCTTGCAGTTGCGTTTCACTGTGCATCATCTTCCCCGGCGATAGTGACGGAGCGATGTCGACGACGTATGGCTCCTAGAGGTTGAACGGTGGCTCAAAACGGCGCACCAGGGGTCGGAGAAGTAGGAGGGAGACCAGGGGAGGAAGAATGGATGCTTTGGGGCCATGGTCATGGCCTGGACCAGCCCCCCCACCAAGGACGCCGGAAAACGACTCCGGCGAGGCCTGGGGTTTGATTCCGACTAAAGGAGACTCTGGATTTGTTGGAATCGACTCCAAAGAACACAGGAAGTCCTAGGAAACTAAAATTGAAGCTAAAAATGGTTGGAGGAGGGCGTACCTGGTCTAACAGTGTGATTTCTCCTTTGTAGCAAGACGGAGGTGGCCAGAAATTGCTTGCCTCTCACCTTTGTGAGCCGTTCTCTCCTCTTGGAGCTCTCTCTTAGACTTCTTCCTCCTCAGCCCACCAGTTCTCTATTTATAGCCAAGGAAGACCACTAACTCCTAACAAAACCATAACAACCCACTCCAACAAACTATAACTACGTAACAACTTCTTAACAACCTAACCAACTCTTAACCTTCTAACTAATCACTAACAAACTCTAACAACCCTATAACAAATCTAAGAATGTTTGAGAAAGTGGGCTTAAATGGGCTTTAGTGGGCCTAATGGGCTTTAGTGGACCTTCATGGGCCTTGGTGGGATTAATGGGCTTTGGATGAATTAAATGGGCCTTGGTGAGCCTTCATGGGCTTAATGGGCCTAAGGTGAGCTTAGTGGGCCTTCATGGGTTTTGGGATTAAATGGGCCTTGGATGAATTAAATGGGTTTAATGGATTTATATGTGGTTAAAAGCCCATCTACCACACTTCCATCCTACAAACCTGCAAAATTGGGGTGTCTACAGATACGTTCGTTTGGATCGAATCTGGGTAGGGTCCATCTAGACTCCGTCTGGTAGTCTAGAAGGAAATGGAAAAGGGTTGCCTTGAATCCGTCTGTCAAAATCGGAATTCAGAGGCAAAAGGGTGGCATCGAGATTCGTTCATCTGGATCGAATCTGGGAAAGGACCATCTAGACTCCGTCCAGTAGTCTAGAAGAAAATAGAAAAGGGTAGCCTTGAATCCCTCTGTCAGGATCAGAATTCAAAGGCAAAAGGGTGGCACTGAGATTCGTCAGTCCTAATCGAATTGGGGATGAGACCATCTAGACTCCATCCGATAGTCTAGAGGAAAATCCAAAAGGGTAGCCTTGAATCTGTCTATCAGGATGGGAATTCTATGGCAAGAGGTGGCATAGAGATTCGTCCGTCCGGATCAAACCTGGGTTGGGACCAACTAGACTTCGTCTGGTAGTCTAAAAGAAGATGGAAAAGGGTAGCGTCAATTCTGTTTGTCTGGATCATAACTCATAAGCTAGAGGGTGGCACTGACATTTGTCCATTCGGATCAAGTCAGGGATGGAACCAGCTAGACTCTGTCCAGTAGTCTAGAAGAAATTGGAAAAATTGGTAGCCCTGAACTCATCTGTCAGGATCGGAATTCAAAGGCAAGAGGTGGCACCGTGATTCATCTGTCCGAATCGAATCTGGGATGGGACCATCTAGACTCCGTCCAGAAGTCTAGAAGAAATTGGAAAAGGGTAGTCTTGAATCCGTCAGATAGGATAGGAATTCATAGGTAAAAGGGTGGCACCGAGATTCATCTGTCAGAATCGAATTTGGGATGGGACCTTCTAGACTCTATCCTGTATTCTAGAAGAAAATGGAAAAGGGTAGCCTTAAATCCGTAAGTCAGGATCGGAATTAACAAGCAAGAGGGTGGCACTGAGATTCATCTGTCCATATCGAATCTGGGTTGGGACCATCTTGACACCGTCCGGTAGTCTAGAAGAAAATGGAAAAAGGGGTAGCCTTGAACTCGTCTGTCAGGATTGTAATTCAAAGGCAAGAGGTGGCACAAAGATTCGTCCATCCAAATCGAATATGTGATGGGACTAACTGGACTCCGTTAGATAGTCTAGAAGAAAATGGAAAAGGGTTGTCTAAAATCCATCTGTCTGAATTGGAATTCACAAGCAAAAGGGTGGCACCGAGATTCGTCCGTCCGAATTGAATCAAGGATGGGACCATCTAGACTCTATCCAATAGTCTAGAAGAAAATGGAAAAGGGTAGCCTAGAATCCGTCGATCCATATCGGAATTCATAGGCAAAAGGGTGGCACTGAGATTTGTCCATCCAGATCGAATTTGGGATGGGGCCATCAGGACTCCATCCGTTAGTCAAGAATAAAATGGAAAAGGGTAGCCTTGAATCCGTTTGTCAGGATCGAAATTCACAAGCAAGAAGGTGGCACCGATATTCGTCCGTCCACATCGAATCTGGGATGGGACCATCTAGACTCCGTCCGGTAGTCTTGAAGAAGAAGGAAAAGGGTTGAATTGAATCTGTCTAATAGGATCGGAATTCAGAGGCAAAAAGGTGGCTCCAAGATTCGTCCATCCTGATCGAATCTGGGATGGGACCATCTAGACTGCATCTGGTAGTCTAGAAGAAAGTGGAAAATGGTAGCCTTGAATCTGTCTGTCAGGATTGGAATTCACTGGTAAAAGGTGGCACCGAGATTCGTCCGTTCGAATCGATCCTGGGATGGGACCCTCTAGACTTTGTCTAGTTGTCTAGAACAAGATGGAAAAGGTTATCCTCGATTCCATTTATCAGGATCGGAACTCAAAGGCTAGAGAGTGGCACCAACATTCATCCATTCAGATCGATTCTGCGATGGGACAATCTTGACTCCATCCGGTAGTCTAGAAGAAAATGGAAAAAGGGGTAGCCATGAACTTGTTTGTCAGGATCGGAATTCAAAGGCAAGAGGTGGCACCGAGATTCGTTCGTCTAGATCGAATCTGGGATGGGACCTTCTAGACTCCGTCCAATAGTCTAGATGAAAATGGAAAAAAGTAGTCTTGAATCCATCTGTCAGAATCGGAATTCACAAGCAAAAGGGTGGCACCGAGATTCGCTCATCCGAATCAAATCTAGGATGAGACCATCTAGACTCCATCTGGTCTAGAAGAAAATGGAAAATGGTTGCCTCAAATCCGTCTGTCACGATAGAAATTCATTGGCAAGAGGGTGGCACCGAGATTCATCCGTTCGAATCGAATCAGGGATGGGACCATTTAGACTCCGTCGGGTAGTCTAGAAGAAAATGGAAAAGGGTTGCCTTGAATCCGTCTGTCAGGTATGAAATCCACAGGCAAAAGAGTGGCATCGAGATTCGTCCATCTTGATCGAATCTAGGATGGGACCATCTAGACTCCGTCTGGTAGTCTAGAAGAAAATGGAAAAGGATAGTTTTGAATTTGTTTGTCTGGATTGGAATTCAGAGGCAAAAGGGTGGCACCGAGATTCGTCTGTCTTGATCGAATCTTGGATAGGACCATCTAGAGTCCTTCTGGTAGTCAACATGGAAATGGAAAAGGGTAGCCTTAAATCTGTCCATTCGGAATTGAAAGTCAAGAGGTGGCGCTGAGATTCGTCCGTCCTGATCAAACCTCGGATGGGACCATCTAGACTCTATCCGGTAGTCTAGAAGAAGATGGGAAAGGGTGGCCTCGATTCCGTCCATCAGGATTGGAGCTCAAAGGCTTGAGGGTGGCTCTGAGATTTGTCCGTTCGGATCGAATCAGGGAAGGGACCATCCAAACTCTGTCCGGTAGTCCAGAAGAAAATGGAAAAGGGTAGCCTTGATTCTATACGTCCGGATCGAAATTCACAGGCAAAAGGGTGGCAAAGAGATTCATCCATCCTGATCGAATCTGGGATGGGATGAACTTGACTCCATCTGGTAGTCTTGAAGAAAATAGAAAAGGGTAGGCTTGAACTTGTCTGTTAGGATCGGAATTCAAAGGAAAGAGGGGGCACCAACATTCGTCCGTCCTGATCGAATCTGGGATGGAACCATCTTGACATCATCCGGTAGTCTAGAAGAAAATGGAAAAGGTTAGTCTTGAATCTGTCTATCAAGTTCGGAATTCACTGGCAAAAGGGTGGCACCTGGTTTCGTCCGTCCGGATCGAATCTGGGATGAGACCATGTAGACTCTGTCCGATAGTCTAGACAAAAATGGAAAGGGATTGCCTTGAATCAGTCAGTCATGATCGAAATTCACAGGCAAAAGTGTGGCACCAAGATTCATCCTTCCAGATTGAATCGGGGATGGGACCATCTAGACTTTGTCCAGTAGTCTTGAAGAAAATGGAAAAGGGTTGACTTGAATCCATTTGTTAGGATCGGAATTCACAGGCAAAAGGGTGGCACCGAGATTTGTCCGTCCGGATCAAATCTGGGGTGGGACCATCAAGACTCTATCTGGTAGTCTTGAAGAAAATGGAAAAGGGTAGCCATGAATCCGTCTGTCAGGATCGGAATTCACATGCAAAATTGTGGCACCGAGAGTCGTTCGTCCAGATTTAATCTTAGATTGGAACCATCTAGACTCCATCCAGTAGTCTAGAAGAACTTGGAAAAGGGTAGCATTGAATCCGTCTGTCAGGATGGGAATTCAAAAGCAAGAGGTGGCACCAAGATTTGTCCATCCGAATCGATCCTGGGATGGGACCATCTAGACTCCTTCTGGTGGTCTAAAAGAAGATAGAAAAGGGTATCCTTGATTCCATTTGTCAAGATCGGAACTCAAAGGCTAGATAGTGGCATCGACATTCGTCTGTTCGAATCGAGTCTGGGATGGGACCATCTTGACTCTGTCTGGTAGTCTAGAAGAAAATGGAAAACGGGGTAGCCTTGAACTTGTTTATCAGGATCTGAATTTAAAGGCAAGAGGTGGCACCGAGATTCGTCCGTCCAGATCGAATCTGGGATGGGACCTTCTAGACTCCGTCCGGTAGTATAGAAGAAAATGGAAAAGGGTAGTCTTGAATCCGTCTGTCAGAATCAAAATTCACAGGCAAAAGGGTGGCATCGAGATTCGTCCATCCGAATCAAATCTGGGATGGGACCATCCAGACTCCATCTGGTTGTCTACAAGAAAATAGAAAAGGGTTGCCTTGAATCCATCTATCACAATCAAAATTCACTGGCAAGAGGGTGGCACCGAAATTCTTCCATCTAGATCGAAGCAGGGATGGGACCATTTAGACTCAGTCCAGTAGTCTAAAAGAAAGTAGAAAAGGGTTGCCTTGAATCAGTCTGTCAGGTTTGGAATTTAAAGGCAAAAGGGTGGCACCGAGATTCGTCCGTCCAAATCGAATCTGGGATGGGACCATCAAGATTCTATCTGGTAGTTTAGAAGAAAATGGAAAAGGGTAGCCTTCAATCTGTCTGTCTAGATAGGAATTCAGAGGCAAAAGCGTGGCACCGAGATTTGTCCGTCTTGATCGAATCTGGGATGGGACCATCTTGACTCCTTTCGATAGTCTAGATGAAAATGGAAAAGGGTAGCCTTAAATCTGTCTGTTAGGATCAGAATTCAAAGGCAAGAGTTGGCATCGAGATTTGTCCATCCGGATCGAACCTCGGATGGGACCATCTAGACTCTGTCTGGTAGTCTAGAAGAAGATGGAAAAGGGCAGCCTCAATTCCGTCCATCAGGATCGAAGCTCAAAGGCTTGAGGGTGGCTCCGAGATTCATCTGTTCGGATAGAATCAGGGATGGGACCATCAATACTCCATCCAGTAGTCTAGAAGAAAATGGAAAAGGGTAGCCTTGTATACGTCCATTCGGATCGAAATTCATCGACAAAAGGGTGACACCGAGTTTCATCCATCCTGATCGAATCTGGGATGGGACCATCTTGACTCTGTCCAGTAGTCTAGCAAAAAATGGTAAAGGGAAGCCATGAACTTGTCTATTAAGATCGGAATTCAAAGGCAAGAGGGGGCACCGACAATCATCCGTCTGGATCGAATCTGGGATGGGACCATCAAGACTCCATCAGGTAGTCTAGAAGAAAATGGAAAAGGTTAGTCTTGAATCCATTTGTTAGGATCAGAATTCACAGTCAAAAGGGTGGCACCGAGATTCATCCGTCTGGATCGAATCTGGGATGGGACCATCTAGACTCCGTCTGGTAGTCTAGAAGAAACTGGAAAAGGGTTGCCTTGAATCCATTTGTCATGATTGAAATTCACAGGCAAATGTGTGGCACCAAGATTCGTCCATCCAGATCAAATTTGAGATGGGACCATCTAGACTCTGTCCGGTAGTTTAGAAGAAAATGGAAAAGGGTAGACTTGAATCCGTCTGTCAGGATCGGTATTCAGAGGCAAAAGGGTGGCACCGAGATTTGTCCGTTTGGATCGAATCTGGGGTGGGACCATCTAGACTCTGTCCGATAGTCTAGAGGAAAATGAAAAAGGGTAGACTTGAATCCGTCTGTCAGTATCGGAATTCAAAGGCAAAAAGGTGGCACCGAGATTTGTCCGTTCGGATCGATTCTGGGGTGGGACCATCTAGACTCCGTCTGGTTCTCTTGAAGAAAATGGAAAAGGTTAGTCTTGAATCCGTCTGTCAGGTTTGGAAGTCATTGGCAAAAGGGTGGCACCAAGATTCTTCCGTCTGGATCAAATATGCGATGGGACCATCTAGACTCTGTCTAGTAGTCTTGAAGAAAGTGGAAAATGGTAGCCTTGAATCCGTCTGTCAGGATCAGAATTCACAGGCAAAAGGGTGGCACCAAGATTCGTCCGTCCGGATCGAATCTATGATGGGACCATCAAGGCTTTGTCTGGTTGTTTTGAAGAAAATGGAAAAGGGTAGCCTAGAATCTGTCTGTCAGTATTGGAATTCACAGGCAAAAGGGTGGCACCAAGAGTCATCCATTTGGATCGAATCGGGATGGGACCATCTAGACTTTGTTTGGTAGTCTAGAAGAAAATGGAAAAGGGAAGCTTTGAATCTGTCTGTCTGGATCGGAAATCAAAGGGAAGAGGTGGCACCGCGATTTGTCCGTCCAGATCAAATCTACGATGGAACCATCTAGACTCCGTTCGTAGTCTAAAAGAAGATGGAAAAGGGTAGCCTTGATTCCGTCTATCAGGATTGGGATTCATAGGCATGGGGTGGCACCGAGATTCGACCGTTCAAATCGAATCTGGGATGGGACCATCTAGAATCTGTCTAGTAGTCTAGAAGAAAATGGAAAAGGATAGCCATGAATCCATCTATCAGGATCGGAATTCAAAGGCAAGAGGTAGTACCGAGATTCGTCCATCCGGATCAAATCTGGGATGGGACCATCTAGACATCGTCCGGTAGTCTAGAACAAGATGGAAAAGGGTAGCCTCGATACCATCTGTTAGAATCAAAATTCAAAGGTAAAAGGGTGGCACCGAGATTCATCCATCCAGATCAAATTGGGGATGGGACCATCTAGACTCCGTCCGGTAGTCCAGAAGAAAATGGAAAAGGGTAGCCTTGAATCTGTCTGTCAGGATCGGAATTCAAAATCAATAGGTGGCACTGAGATTCGTCCATTGAGATTGAACTAGGGATGGCACAATCTAGACTCCATCCAATAGTCTAAATGAAGCTGAAAATGGGTAGCCTCGATTCTGTTTGTCCAGATAGGAATTCAAACGCTAGAGGGTGGCACCAAGATTCATCCGTCTGGATCGAATCTAGGATGGGACCATCTAGACTCCGTGTGGTAGTCTAAAAGAAAATGGAAAAAGGGGTAGCCTAGAACGCGTTTGTCAGGATAGGAATTCAAAGGCAAAAGGGTGGCACCAAGATTCATTCGTTTGGACCGAACCTGGGATGGGACCATCTAAACTCCGTTTGGTAGTCTAGAAGAAAATGGAAAAGGGTAGCCTTGTGTAATCATGTCGGCGGAGAGATCGCAAAATAAAATGCGAAAAGTCGGCAAAATCACGACGGAAAAATAAAATAAAAAAGCAAAATTCAGGAGTCGCTACCTAGTCTATTATGGAAGACAAGGAAAACCATAAACACATGAAAAATCATGCAAAACAATAAGGAAGGTCTACGAAAACCAGAAAGATGTGGGTAAAGATCCCTGTTACGTACGAGGAAGGTGTTAGGCACCCTCGTACGCTCGATAAAATCGGTCGTTTATGATTTCTCCAATGCTTATGAAATGTTGGCTTTTCAGTCTTTTGCTATATAAGCCCGAGGGCGATATGCCATGCCATGCTAAGTGCCTTATGCTAAAAGGTGCATGATGTGCAAGGGGAGTGTCCTAATGCTCAGAAATATCACTCTTTATTCTGGGTCAAGTGTATAATGCAGGATCTTTGCATAGATAAAATCAAAGTTGTATCATTCTGAGTGATTTCTCATCATTGCTTGCTATATGCAAATGCAAATGCAAGTTAAAACACATAAGACAGTAAAAACAAAGTGTGCCTTCCTAGTAAATCCAGGAGGAAAACCAGGGAAAATCCAGAAGAAAAGCAAATCGAGAAAGCATGACAAAATCATGGGAAAGCATGTCATATGCTGAAAACAGAGTGGTGTGCTAGCTTGGTGCGCCAGACTGGTGCGCCAGTCTAGTGCACCACCTATGTGCGCCTAGGTGGTCCAGAATGTTGCAGAGTCAAAGCAGGGAAGATATGCAATGCTAAATCTCATAAGGATGCATTTTGGAACAGCATAAACCTCAAAAATGCATTCGGGAAAGCTGTAAAGACTCGAGGAAACCAAATCAAATGCATTGACTTTTAAAACATGATTCAAATGCAAGTGCTTGTGAGTCTTGTGCACAAGGGCTAGTAGCCTCACACAAGATCACACTTATGCAACTAAAATGAGGAAAACAAGATCATCCAAGTCTCTGGATTATGGGCTGAAGCACAAGCTTTCCGTATAGGATAAAGGTGCAGAATACAGCCTACCAGAGTCCACATGGACTGATCAAACAGATTAGGAAAACAATAGAAAGCCAACTAATCCATAGCAAAAGTGATCGTGCAGAATCAAGGAATACCAGAGAATCAGCAAAACAGAGATCGCACTGGAAGCCATTTGGAAAATAAAGTAAATATGCATGCAAAATACCCTCTGACCAGTCTGTGCAGCAGATGCATGCGCTAGACTAGTGCTCTGGTTAGGTGCGCCAGTCTGGTGCGCCCCAGGCAGTTCTGTTTCAGACTGCTGTTGATCCAAAAACCAACCCAGAACTACCAGTGGATAATGTGATTTATCCTAACAAACTGATGCAGATGCTACGATTAAGTACTGAAAACATGATGTGAATGCATAGGATCAAGAATCACCATGTAAATCATGCATTAAAAATAAAACACGTTGATGGGCTCATGTATGAATGAAAGCATGCAAAATAC
>JAMKQA010001956.1:0-19617 GCA_024699735.1 Posidonia australis | reverse complement strand
CAGATGTTACATCATACCCCCCTCAAAAGAATTTCGTCCTCGAAATTCACTGATCAAACAAATGGGGGTACTGGGACATCATGTCCGCCTCCCGCTCCGAAGTAGCCTCCTCGACACCATGGTGCCGCCACTGAACTAACACAAGAGGAATCACCTTGTTCCTGATGATCTGTTCCTTCCTATAAAGGATCTGCATAGCATCCTCCACCATGGTCAAATTTCCTTGCAGCCCATCTGGCTGAACTTGAATTACTTGGGATACAGTGGTCAAACATTTCCTCAACATCGAGACGTGGAACACTCTGTGCACGTGGAACACTCTGTGCACGCTCGAGAACTCTGGAGGCAAGTCCAACTGGTAGGCAACTTCCCCGACCTTCTTGAAAATCTTGTAGGGTCCAATATAGTGAGGGCTCAATTTTCCTCGCCTTCCAAATCTAAATATGCCTTTCGTTGGAGATACCTTAAGGAAGACGAAGTCTCCAACCTCGAACTCGAAAGGTCTACGCCTCCGATCAGCATAACTCTTCTGCCTGCTTTGTGCAGCTGCCAGTCTCTTTCTGATTAGGTCCACTTTCTCTGCATACTGTTGCACAATCTCTGGGCCCACAAGTTGCCTCTCGCCCACTTCATCCAAACAGGTAGGTGTTCTACAAGGCCTACCGTACAATGCCTCATATGGCACCATACCCATACTGGAATGATAACTATTGTTGTAGGCAAACTCAACCAATGGGAGATGATCTTCTCAACTTCCCCTGAAGTCCAGGGTGTAGGCCCTCAGCATATCTTCTAAGGTCTGAATAGTCCTCTCTGTCTTCCCATCTGTTTGAGGATGAAAGGCTGTACTGAAATGTAGAATGGTGCTGAAAGCTTCTTGCAATGTACCCCAAAATCTAGAGGTGAATCTGGTGTCTCTATCGGACACAATGTATATCGGCACCCCATGCAGACGGACTATCTCAGCCACGTACAACTCTGCCAACTGAGCTAATGGGAGATTTACCCTCATAGGTAAGAAATGTGCTAACTTTGTGAGGCAATTGACGATCACCCAGATGGTGTCGTTCTTCCTCCTAGTCTTAGGCAGTCCTATCACAAAGTCCATAGATACATGCTCCCATTTCCACACTGGAATATCCAGAGGTTTCATCATTCCACCAGGTTTCTGGTGTTCAATCTTCACCATTTGGTAGGTTGCACACTTCAAAACATGCTCAGCTATCTCTCTCTTCATTCTAGGCCACCAAAAATTCCTCTTCAGATCTCTGTACATCTTGGTGCTCCCTGGATGAATTGCATACCTGGACCGATGGGCTTCGTCAAGCAGTCTCTGTTTCACATCCTCCACCTGAGGCACATATAGGCGTAGATCGTATCTGAGTCCTCCATCTGCACCAACAGAGAAATGAGGCGCCTCTCCTGCCTCTCGTTTAGCCCAAATTTCCTGCACAAAGGGGTCCAGTTGCTGAGCGGCCACAATAATTTCCAGTAACCTTGCGAATAGTCATGTTTGCTACCCAAGCTCCAGCAAGTCCCTGAGACTGCCGCAACAGTCTACAACCAACCAAATCCTCTAGCATATGCCACTCCTTGATCATCAAACTGGACATCAAGTGAGTGCGCCTACTCAGGACATCTGCGACCACATTAGCCTTCCCTGGATGGTAGAATAGGCTAAAGTCATAGTCCTTGAGGTATTCCACCCATCTTCTTTGCCTCAGATTCAGATCTTTCTAAGTGAAGATATACTTTAAACTTCAGTGGTCTGTAAATACCTCAAACTGCTCACCATACAGGTAATGTCTCCAAATCTTCAGAGCAAAAACCACTGCAGCCATCTCCAAGTCATGAGTGGGGTAATTCCTTTCATGGCTCTTCAGTTGGCGTGAGGCATATGCCACCACCCTTCCATGCTCATCAGCACACAACCCAAACCTGTGCCACAAGCATCACAGTACACTGCAAAGCCCGCACTCCTTGAAGGTAAGGTCAAAACTTGAGATGTGACCAGTCGGGTCTTCAACTCATCGAAGCCCTCCTCGCATTGCCTGTCCCAAACAAAAGGAACCTCATTCTGTTTCAACCTGGTCAAGGGTGCTGCAATCTTGGAGAAATCCTGTATGAACCTTCTATAATATCCAGCCAAGACCAAAAAGCTTTTGATCTCAGTCACGGTCCTGGGTCTGGCCCAACTACTAACCGCCTCAACCTTGGATAGATCCACCTTAATACCCTCACCTGAAATGATATGGCCAAGGAATGAAACCTCTTCCAGCCAAAACTCACACTTGGATAACTTCGCATACAATTGGTGTTGCCTCAAGGTCTCCAATACCATTATCAAGTGTGACTGGTGAGTCTGCACGTCAGGGGAATACACCAACACATCATCAACAAATACCACAACAAATTGGTCCAGGTAGGGCCTGAATACCCTATTCATCAAATCCATGAAGGCAGTTGGTGCATTCGTCAACCCAAATGGCATAACTAGAAACTCATAGTAGCCATACCGGGTACGAAAAGCTGTCTTCTGCACATCAGTTTCCCGGATCCGCAGTTGGTGATACCCAGATCTCAAGTCAATCTTCAAGAACGCTGAAGCTCCCTGAAGCTGATCAAACAAATCGTCAATCCTAGGTAGAGGATATTTATTCTTGACTGTAATCTGGTTCAGCATCTGATAATCAATACAAAGACGGAGCGAACCATCCTTCTTCTTTACAAACAACACCGGTGCCCCCCAAGGTGACACACTTGGCCTGATAAATCCTCTATCCAACAACTCCTGAAGTTGATCCTTAAGCTCTCTCAACTCCGCTGGCGCCATTCGATAAGGAGCCTTAGAGATGGAACTAGATCCCGACACCAGGTCGATCTGGAACTCAACTTCCCGGTGTGGCAACATCCCAGGCAAGTCTTTAGGAAACACATCAAGATACTCCTGAACCACAGGTATATCCTGCACCCTCAGAACTGAAGAAGAAGACACCGACACACCCACCAGATATCCCACACATCCCTTAGATAAATGGTGGTAAGCTTTCATTGTAGAAATTATCTTCTTCTGTTCTCCTGGCCTAGTTTCTTGCACCACACACCAACCCTGGTCAAAACACTCAACCAAGACACTCCTCTTGGCATAGTCAACGATAGCTGAATGTTGTGCCAACCAGTCCATCCCCAAGATGATGTCATACCCCTGCATATCCATCACAATCAGTCTGGCTCCAAAATCTAAGTCCCCTAACTTCACACCGTCTGACCGCAAATATTTCCTTGCCAAGCTGTGCTCTCCCAAAGGAGTCACCACATCCACATGGAAAGCCAATCTGGCTGGTCGGTCACAAACCTCTGAAGCGAAAGATTCAGAGATAAAAGAAAAGGAACTCCCCGAGTCAAACAAAACCCTAGCCACACAACCAGCCACAAGAAAGGAACCTAGATTACACCAAATATCCATTAACAACAGAAACAACAACAGCAACACATTGGGAGAGTACCCGATACAGCAGTACATAAAGGGAAAGGATACAATACAACATATTTCTAATCCTTACCCTCTACAACATCCCCCGATGGACCAGCATCTGTAGCAGATATGGAGAACACTCGCCCTTTAGTTAACTGACGGGGCGTGTCCCCAGTTGGCTTTGCCGGTTCAGGTGAAGACCGCGTGCAGTCGGGTTCCGGTGCAGGAATTGGAGCTTCTAGCCGCACATCGTGATCCTGAAGGTGAGCCTTGGTTACAGTTAAATTTATTTCTGTAATTAGTGTAATTATGCTTGGGATACTGTGATTTGGTAGCATGCCTGAGATCGGGGCTTTACACATTAAGTGCAAGTGTTCTTATGTAATTTTTTGCTAAGTTTCTGCTCATACGATATAGCTATAGTTCAACACCCAAAAAAAAGCTTTAGTTTATTGTCCAAAAATAATAGTACAGTTCATCATCTAGAATAAAGTTGTAATTCTTGGGTTGATTTGTTATTTTCCCTATATGCAGAACTTATATTTAATTCTAGGTTATCCAAACAATTGTCCAAAATTTTGAAATAACTCAATCCATAACCTTTTAGGGACTTAGATGTAATTATAATAATATAACAAGAAAGGAAAAATTTAAAAATTTCAATACAAAGACTCTTATGAAAATACACAAAACTTAGACCAATGGTTGCAAAATGCCCATCATATTTCACCTTTAGCATGACTGTCGTTCAATTCACTAACAATGAGCACTCAACAAAATATAGCTATAGTTCTTCCAAAATAAAGCTACAGTTTTTCCCTACTTAATTGTTGATATTTTGATAAATAGGATTCTTCTCAATAGTGCATTAATAATAATATTCACCTATTTCAAAAAAAATAAAAAAACAGTGCATTAATAATTTTCCAAAATTTATCGAATAGTGCAGGTGCAATCATTTAGGGATAAAAATAATTCCAAAATAACAAAGGCCCCATTTGGAACCTTCTAAACCTAGAAATTAGATTCTGAATTACTTCCAAAAGTTAGCTTTTGAGAGTTTTGTAGAAGCTAGATTCGAGGTTACTTGTATAATCTTGTTTAGCAAATAAAGTTTTCATTGGTAGAAGTTGGATTCTACCAATAGTTCAATTACATACTTCTCCTCATGGTGGCTTCCTCTCTATTCTTGAGTATATCCTTTCCTCCATGTACCCATCGACATCAGCTAGCAAAGACTCCAACTGTAATGCCCTGTGTGCTACATAATTGTACCAATACTACTGAATTATTTTAATTAAGCTTAATGAACTATAATTAAGAAATAAACAAACAAATGATTAACAATTAAATAATTAAAGTAAGCTACCTAGACCTATGTGTGGCTATGTGGCTCCAAATTTTGCACTTGAACTAGACTGCACCTCCAGCAATGCACCTGGAACAAACACAATAAAATCCACACTTGAGTGACATCATTGTCACCAAGTACACGTCCGAAACGAAAATCTAGTAAAACATCAAAAGGACTACTAAATTCATGAAGAAAACACCAAAATCGAAAAGCCAACATGCAATCCGGAAATCTATTTACAAATCATACTTTCTTTTTCAAGATCCTTTTATCATTTTCTCTGAAATTCCATGTATCTTTGCAAATCACTTTTCATGCATCTCAAGAGGCAAAATCCTTGACTAGAGTCCAGCCAAAATGCAACTTATTTTATATCCCAAATCACATCAAAACCACGATTGGAGAACTAGTTCAAATCACAACTCTCAACTTTGCTAGAATCTGACCCACAAGCGAAACTACAGTTTGATCTTAGCTCAAAACCATACAGATAGAGTCCTAAGAAAGCCTGCTGTATCACCCTAGCCATAATTGACTAACCTAGCCAAAAGCAATTGGCAAGGCTCCAACCCCAACCCTATTGTCGTGTCGTAGTGAACCACCCCATGCAGTAGTTCAACTACCATGACCGCAGCATCATAGTACCTCATGGGTAACATGCACGGGGTGTGCCCTCACGATGTCGTTGGGTGCTTGAGCAATTGGAGACTTCAACCCTAGACCCGACCAACATCGATATTGAGGGTAGTCCAAGTCTACCATACCCCAGGTCTTGTAGTACCACAATATAGTCATGAGGCTCACTCCTCAGATAAAACTCAGCAACTGTAGTCTAGAACTCATCTCGACTACTTAAATGTCTTACTACCTCTTGTCGGTAAGGTCTGTTGCCCTACGTGGTTCCTATGAATCTCCAAAAATTCTTTTAAAACATATGCATCTCTTTTAAAACCTTTTTAAAAATCATATTATCATTAAAAGCCATTTTCATACATTTTTCATCATTTCTAGAATCATTTATAACCATTTAACATTAAAAATCCACTTAAATAGGTGGTTCTTTTTACTAGAAAACAACAGCTCGTGCCAGCAATTCGCATCAGACGACTGCGCAGCATATCCACTCCCAAACCATTTGTGACCAAGTCGTGCTACCAACCCATGCTAGTAGTTTTCACCTACCTGTCGCACTATAGGTTTTACAGAACAGCCAACAAAACTCTGGAAACAAGGAACCCAACTGAAACTTTGTAAAAATCCTCAGAGAATTTACAGAGAATGCATGATACATCACCATATACATTTAAACATTCATGACAAATCGATTCATGTATCATCTCATCCATTTAACCAAAAACCTTAGTAAAAGCATGGTAGTTTATTGAAAATCTCAAATTCAACATATATTGAATGGATCCAACATGTATTTCATGTGGTTTATGTTAAATTACCCATTTATATCAATCCTAGGCATGATTCTAGGAAAATAAAGGGAGGGCAAAGCATACTCAGCTGGAGTTCATCAGCGTTCCACTTCTCTAGCAAGCTTCCAGAGACCTCCAGCGAACTCTCTAGGTGTCTCTTCCTCCTCAATGAATGGCCTTCGCCTCTGACAGCACTCCTTCTCCAGAGGTAGCCCTCACCGACGGTAGACTCCCTCTCCTTCTCTGACCTCACCTCTTTTCCTCTCTCTTTTTGTAAATTTCTCACATTTTTCCTCCCCAATGTCGGGAATCATTTGGGGTTTTAAACACCCCAAGCCAACCCTAGTCGTCTGGGAATCTCAGTGGTGCTACAGACGAGGCGAGATAGTGGGTCAAGCACTGGAGGGTGGCGGCATCGGTGATAAACATGGGTAGTAGGTGTTAGGCAGCGTTTCACTATGGCTACTATATTCAGGGCTGTGCGTCAACAACTTGTGCTGGTAGCCTCTACTGGTCATCTACGCTTAGAAGGTCTGCTTGCAATCTACATCCCCTATATCCATTGACTTTTGCTGCCTACTAGGTTTGTCTGGCATATTTTGAACTGAGACAGAGAGACCAGAAACTAATCTAGAAGAAATAAACTTGCATTCATCACAATCACCAACAACATCAAGTTCAGTTTATCAAGATTACATAACAAAGCCTCAATTACAAGGTACATCATTGCTCCTAATAAAACAAATGGGAGTACTACGATCGTACATCAGCCTCACGCTACCATATAGCCTCCTTTGTGCCATGATGTTGCCATAGAACCAGTACAAGACAGATTACTTTATTCTTGAGGACTTGTCCCTTTCTATTAAGCGTCCAAACAACATCCTCAACCATAGACAAGTCCTTCTACAATTCTTCTAGTTGAACCAGGCTCACTTGTGGGGCATTGGTCAAGCACTTTCTCAACATTGAGTCATGAAACACATTGTGCACACTAGACAAATCCGAAGGCAAATCTAGGCGGCTTCCCTAACCCTTCTGGAAATCTTGTAGGTTCGAATGTAGTAAGGACTCAACTTTCCCCACTTCCTAAATCTCACAACACCATTAGTAGGTGACACCTTTAGGAATATGATGTCTGCTATCTCGAATTCCAAAGGTTTATGCCTTCGGTCAGCATACTCATATGTCTACTTTGTGCAACTGCTAGCCTCTTTCTGATCAACTATATTTTAATAGCATACTCTTGCACAAATTCAGGGTCCATAAGTCATTGTTTGCCTACTTCGTTTTAACATGTAGGTGTCCTACAAGGTCTCCTATACAGAGCCTCATATGGTGTCATTCCGATGTTAGCGTGATAGCTGTTGTTGTAAGTGAATTCGATGAATGGGAGATGATCTTCCCAACTTCCTCCAAAATCCAAGGTGCAAGCTTGTAACATATCTTCTAGTGTTTGGATAGTTCTCTCTATCTACCAATCTACTTGAGGGTGAAAAGCAGTGTTGAAATTCAACATTGTGCCAAATGCGTCCTGCAATGCTCCCCAAAACCTCGATGTAAATCGAGTGTGTAACACTCGAAAATTCATTTGATTGTAAATATACATTTTAATGAATTTTTTAATGGGCAAGTGTTACCTACACAAGGCCATTTCAGTAATTTTCTGGTTTTGTAATTGAGTCCCACTATTGGGCCTTTTTTGTGCCTCGTCCTTTTATGGAGGCACTGTGCTCCTGTGTGCGTGGACGTGCAGGTGTGTATTATGGTTGGCCTTGTGCTTGTGGCTGGTGGTTGGACTAGGGAAATGCGTGTGTGCATGTGCATTTGATGCTTTATTGGGCACATGCAGCTCTAACTCTCGACCTACGTGTATGAGAAAGGAGTGGACATAGTTTGTTTCGCCACACTCTTTCATCCCCCTCCATTCCTAGCATCTTTCTCCTCCTTCTTCTCTCCTCCCCCACCCGTATGCAACGCCTTACCCCCACCTTTTCGTTCCCCAACTTCCTCCCTCACCTTCCCCTTCTCCTTCTCCCTTTTCCCTCACTTCCCCATCTCCGCCTTCTCCTTTCCTCACCTGGTGTCAGTGGTGAGAAAGATAGAGACAGAGAGTGAGAGTGAGAGGTGGAGGTGGTGCTGTGGTGTTCGACCGGCGTAAGGGACTCCGGACTTCTTCCTTGGCATCAAGTGAGCTTTAGGTTGAGGTCGGTATCGTTGGAGAGCGCGTGGTTGGCCGGAGGATCACTAGCGGTCGGCATGATGTACACACCTCATAGTTTGTATAGAAATGCATGAAATTGGTATAAAATCCTAGGAATGCATGAAACCTAGGTAAATTTATGTTTCTAGAATTTATTGAGAATTTATGATAATTTATTGGCCATTAATGGTGCATTTATGGAGGTGGTGATTTTTGGGTCGTTTTGACCCTTGTGTCTTTGCGAATTTATATCTTAATCAATAATTCATGGATCGTGGTTTTGTTTGTATGGCTTTGGAGTCAAATCATGCGTCTACGTCCCATATTTTATTTGTGAATTATGGATTTTGTTTAGTAGGTCTGCCCCTCACTCCCACTTGGGTAATCGAGTAGGCCATGGCTCGAGCCATTTTTCTAAAATTGCAGAAATTGGTATGTAGTTTTTGATTGGTATGCCGTTTTTACTTCAAAATTGGCCCTTTGACCTTTGGATTAGTCGACCGAATTTATTTGGGTGTTGACTGTGCACCTAGTTTAGTCAATCATTCTTTTCGGGCGACAGAACAAGGGATTTTCAAGCGTCTGGGTGGTTTTTCGGCAAACCGTTTCTGGTGCCTTGAGCCTAGTTCGGTCAATCGACCTATTTCGGCACACTGAATTAGGCTCAAGTGATGTTTTAAAAGTGATGCTTTGTGGCTTTTTTGGAGGTGTTTTAAATGCCTATAAAAGAGGGTTTTGTGGGCCATTAGTGGTGGTCTATTGTGGACACCAAGTATGCTAGTTTTGTGGAGTTTTTTGAGATATAAATGATGGTTTGAAAATGACTTTTTAAGGAGATATAGCCCAGTTTGGAAAGGATTTCCGTGTTTTCTGTGTGTGGGCCAAGATACCATGGACTGTGCTGCTTGGATTAGGGAATGTGATGACATTCTCGGGTGGTCAAGTGCATCACTTTAGTTGAGGTTGGGGACCAAGATACTGTAGGTGAGTGTTCATCGGGTCATGGAGGTATGAGACTCCCTGACTGTCGTCCACGGGGCCAAGATTGAGGTCTGCGGGTTGAGGTGTTGTTTGGACCTAGAGGTATGATACTCTAGTTGTCACTAGACATTAAGGCTTGAGTTACAGTCGAGTGTGGAGGTATGACACTCCCATTGTCTGGGTACTGTGTGGAGGACGCCAATAAGGTGGACCTTGTGGTGTTGGCCAAGGCGGGTATTGCACTTGTCTCGTTGCTGGTAGCGTCCTGATTGACTGGACAACCTTCCCATGTAGGGTTGACTTTGTGAGGGTTCTTCAGCTGAGAAGACATGGGGATGGAATCACTCCTCGTAGGGTGGTGGGTACGTGGTTGTGTAGTACACCTCGATGGCTGCTTGTGGTCGGAGTTAGTTACCTGATGCTAAGCAACATGACTCATTGTCGTTGTGGTTTTTGACCAATATGGCCTATGCTTGAGGTTTTGGCCAGTTGGGCTGTGCTATGGATTGTTTCAACAAGTAGGGCCAGATTTTGCTATATAGATGTTTTCTCGTATGTTTGTGAGTTCAAAAGAAATATAAGAAAGTTTTGAAGTCGAGATTTGTGGTTTTGGGTCAGTAGGGTTCTAATTTTGAGACTTGGTGGATATAGTGAAAGTGATTTCAAAATGATTTAAAAGTGAAAAGTTGGTTTTGCTTTCTTGGTTTTTCATGGGGTGTGTGTAGTGTGACTTTCTCATCACTCACGTGTGTTTTGTATGGTTTTTAGGTTGTAAGTGTAGGCTAGCAGTAGTTGGTGAGTCTAGTGCATATAGTCAGAGTCTCATAGTTGCATACATAGGTTCATGGTTGTTAAATGCTTTTAAATTAGCCTTTAATTTCCTATAATTTAGCTTTTAATTATTATTGAAATTATTTAGGCTAATGTTTTTGTGTTGGTAGCGATGTGGATCGTTACAGGGTGTCTCTGTTAAACACGATCAACACTAGAACTCCATGCAGCCGAACTATCAAGGCCATGTACAATCCTGCCAACGGTGATAGTGGGAGATTCACTTGCATAGCCAAGAAATGTATTATTGTAAGCCAATCTACAATCACCCATATTGTATCATTCTTTCTTCTGATTTGTGGCAGTCCTAACAGTAGACACCCCATATGCTTGCAGTGGGACCTTAAATTCTAAAGCTAACCTAAATCAAATTTAAAATTCAAAAACCTATCTCAAAACCCTAAAATTAGCTTTAAACCCTAATCCAAACCCTAAACCCTAGGTTAAACCCTAAACCAAACTCAAAACTCTAATCCAAACTCTAAACCCTATGTTAAACCCTAAACCAAAATCAAAACCCTAAACCTTAGGTTAAACACTACTCCAAACCCTAAACCCTAGGTCAAACCCTAAGTCAAACCCCAAACCCTAATGTCAAACCCTAACAACTTAACTAACTTCCACTCCATCATAACTACTCTAACATACTCATGTAACAAACTAAACTCTCTAAGTAACCACCACTCCCTCATAAATACTTTAACCAACTCATGTAACAAACTAAACTCTTTAACTAACTTCAACTCCATCATAACTACTCTAACAAACTCATGTAACAAACTAAACTCTCTAACTAACCACCAATCCCTCATAACTGCCCTAACAAACTCATGTAACAAACTAAACTCTCTAACTAACCTCCACTCCCTCATAACTACTCTAACGAACTCATGTAACAAACTAAACTTTGTAACTAACCTCCACTTCCTTATAACTACTTTAACAAATTCATATAACAACCTTAACAACCTAACTATGCAAGCCTATAAATAACCCCCATTTGCAAGTGAGAAAGGGTTGTTGGAAAATTTGAGAGGAGAGCCCTCAAAGCTTTTTCCTCCCAACCAGAAGGGTCTAGGAGCAGAGAGGAGGCTCGAGGAGGAAGAAAATCTGAGTATCTAGCCATCTCCAGCGAGCTCCAACGGCCTTCGATGGCCAAACTCATTGCTAGTCCAAGTATGCCCTCCACTAACGTCAATTTACTTCATAAATGATCACCTAGGTATCCCTTTTCCGTCTCTAGTTGATTCTAATAGAGCCAGAGATGTTCTTGGTTGGAATCACGACTTCAGGCTTCACCGGAGTCGTTCTCCAGTAATAGAGGTGGGGGCACGAATCCAGTGGTTGATTCGTGCCCCAAGGTGCTTGATCTTCCTCCCACGGACCTCCTCTTGCTTCTCCACCCATCAAAAATCCGCTTTAGTCGCTGTGGAAGGCATTTGTGGGAGCTTGCTGTAATCGCGACATCTCGCCGTCGTCGAGGAAGATGATGAATAGTGTTACACGACAGGGCGCCTCCAGCTCATCCGCACCTCTCCAAGCTTCCAAAAACATTCCCCAATGTGCCCCCAAGCTTCCAGAGCCTCCAACAAAGCGAATCAGGCCCCGGATCTCCCCTACAACCACCGTTGTTGGAACGCCGTCGAAGCTTGAATGAGGAACCAGCTCGAGCCACCATTCTTGCTGATAAAGGGGGGAAACTCATACTCTCCTTTCTCCAAAGCCTCCAGGAGCCTCAAACTGCCGCGCCGTGGTCTCCAAAGCCTCCTCCATCTACGATGCCGTCGCCAGGGATGCATCGATGGCGAGGGGGACGAGGGGAGGATTCTAGCTGTCGAACCTTTGATCCAAACCGTTGAATCTCTTCCCCTCCTTCTCTTCTTGCTCCCAGTGGAGCCTAATGGATGATCGAGTGTCGGGATGCCATGGAAGGGCATACCGGGCGGTCATCGACAGTGGAGCTTCATCGTCGACAGCCGTCACCCCTTTTTCCTTTAAAAAATAATAAAAAGTTGGTTTTCCTTGAATAAACTTCTATACTTTTCTTTTCCTTACATTTAGGTCCTTATATCTTACAAATAGGTCTTTTTTCTTACATTTAGGTCCTTGCAACAGTTTTTTTTAATCATTTAAATAATGTTTGTCTTGAAATATTGCAGAGGAAACCTTATAAGTCTTTATTAGTGTTTCTAGGTTTAAAAGTTTGACAAAAACCCCTAGAGTTACTTTTTATGCATTTAAATCCATCATTTTTTGCATTTAAAACCCTAAGCTTTACTAAAACTATTCTGAATGCATGTTTTTCTGTCAAATTGCAAATTAAACCCTGGGAACTTAAATATTCACTCAGAAGTGTTTAAAATTGCATTTTAAACCCTGAATTTCACTGATTTCTCACTAAATGCATGTTTTCTAGGGTAAATTTGCACGTTGTCCCTGAATTTCCTGATTTCAAACTTAAGACCATTTTATTGCACTTTTGACCTTGAATTTATTCAAAATTGCATTAAACACATCTTTTACTAGAAAAATTGCACATTCAACACTTGGAACCTTGAATTTGACCAAAAATGCATGGTTTTACACATTTTACCCCAGATTTCTTCAAAATTACACAAAATGTGATTTCCTATGTATTTTCGATGATTTAGCTTTAGAATTTCAACCTTCATTTAGAATTTGGGAATTTTGCACAAGATCCCATGGAATTTACACTTTTTACTCTCACATGCATTTTGTATATTTTATTGCTATTTTTCTTGCATGTTTTCTCATGTCTTCTTTCTTGCATTATGCACACACTTCTGATTTGTTTCAAACTCAATTTTCGCATTCTTTATCGGATTTCTTCCTACCTTTACGATTTTGATTTGATTTGGCTTTCCATTACTCAAGGGCGTACATTAACAAGCTTAACAATGCTGACATTGTCTTGAATGCAGATTATTTTCCCTAATTTGATTTTCTCGGATTTATTCAAATTTCAAATGATTTGCGAGACGCTTTCCGAGTATTCTCAATTTTTCACGATTTTCATCATCGCCAAAGGGCGTACATTAAAGTGGCATTATCAATGCCTACATTTGTCCCTTGGATTATCATTTTTTCTTTTCCCTTCTTCATTTCTTTGATTTAGCATGTTTTCCAGTCATGTTTGGCATGTGCACTCAAAATAGGCAAGCATAGACACAATTGGACATTAGCAAGCAAGAAACATAGAAGACTGAGTTCCTCAGGCGCATGAGGGTGCCTAACCCCTTCTCCATGCGTAACAAGAATCCTTACCCTTTCTTTTGCCTGCACTGATTTGTGCATTTCATCCATTAGGCACGGAGCATGCATATGTTTTCTTCGCCTTGGTTTCTTTGAATATTTTTCTTTTGTGATTGGTTTTCCTCGTCTTTCCATTAAAACACTAGGTGGCGACTCCTTTTCATATCCTTTCCTATCTTTCCTTGGTGTTTTCGAGTCTAGTCTTCTTCTACGGATTCACCATGTTTGTCGTGACCATATCGGGATTTTTCGTGTGCTTCCACGCATCGTAAGGAGAGCCGTGCAGGGTTCCACCTGCATGGTCACAGGAACTGATGACTCCGTTGAGGATAACCAGATTCTAGCTTTCAATTTGGTTTTCTTACTTATCTTTGGTCTATATACTTCAACTTTGTTTGCTTGTACATATTTGACTGAACATGCCTTTTTGTGCCTTTTTACACTATTGCTATGCCACCGTACATGCACATGACCTAATTCATGCTTTTTTTGCTTGATACTTGCTTTTATTCACTTACTCGTGAGCACTACACTAGCACATGCCATATTCATGCCTTTTGCTTGATTGATTGATAGTTTAGATGCCATGATTGTGTGTTTTCTTCCCCTTTTGTATTTGCCATGATTAGGAGAGTAGAGACATGTTTGCCTTCCTATCTAGTTAAAATAAAATACACAAACTCAGACATACAAATAATAAGGCATAACTAGAGACAAATGCTCACAATTCCCCATGATTTAATAAAACGCAAGTAAAAGACACAAAAGCATATTGCATGAATGATCACTTTTACAGGCATGCATCTTCTCCTTTAAGTCCACCCATAGTTTGCGAAGGACAATTCTGGTAGCCCGCTCTATAACTTTGGCATAGGGCGAGTTGCTAGTTTGTCCCCCCTTGTCTAGAGTCGTGTCGGTGCTAGTGGAGGGTATAGCTCCATGCTACTGCAGGAGACGAAGCCACCAACACACCACTCGTTCACTACCTGCGCTCCAGCCAGGATTTAGAATGGGAACCTACTTTTCTGACCAGAGTCAAAACCTAAAACCCTCAGTGCATCCCGTGTGGTCAACCCCATATGGACATGCATGGTGAGAGAGTGCACTTTAGGACATTCATATGCATTGTGTGTCATGGCATGCCACTTTAATAACTTGCATTTGTCTATGTGTCGTTCAGGTTTTGATACCTGTTTCTCTTGCCTGTTTTCTCAGGTAGCTTATTGCGATGTCCTCATCTAGGTGCTTAGGTGTCTCCGTCGTGGGTGGCCTCCTGTGGTTGTTTATCTTGCCTTTTCCAAGCTATTGGTCACTTTTTGATAGTATCTCGTCTTAAAGCTCGTGCATTTGTCTTCTGCCGTAGCTCCATTCATTTCACTTGTGATTAGCCATGGCCCCGCAGACCTGCATGCCTCTGGTTATTGTTTTGAAGGGGGACCTACACTAAGATCTTCCTCTCACTTTGACTGCTTCTTCTTCCCTCTATGCATCCCGATTTGGGAATCATGGAGGATCCTTATTTCCTCTTCCAGGGCATTGGCAAACACAAGCTGATCTAGGGCCCATCACTGATTCAACTGCGGTGACTACCACGTGGGTCCCAGAAGTTCTATCAGCTGCACCCTATCTCTTGGGCCCTCTTGTTTCAGGAGATCAACCATCTGCAGTTTCATTTGTTTTGGAGGCCATTCCTGTTCTACTCTGGCCTTCTAACCTATCTTTTGATGGGTCTTCGGCCACATAGGCTCAGTACTTGAGAGCTTTGGCCTAAGGGTTCAAGCGCATGGTCCGTTCTCTTGATCCTATTGAGAGTCCTCCTCTTTCAGCCTTTGAGGTTCCAGTGCAGACCACTATAGCATTGCAGGCTCACCCCACTACATTATCGCCCATACCATCGCCCTAACATCACACTGCTTCGGCGATGAAGGCATTATCTCTGTCTCCTGCACCACAATTGCATTGGTCACATCATGCATCACAGCAACTTAGGAATCAACCCATTCCTTGTGTGAGAGTACAACATTTCTCGAGTCCGTCACTTGGTGCTGTATTGGTGCCGCAGCTATTGCTCTCGCGGTCAACACCACACACAACATTGCATACACAGAACCCACCTCAGCATTAGGATTAGGTCTCAACACGTAGGTCGTCACTACACACTAGGCGCACACCTCTCACTGTCAAGCTGGTGCATCACATTACATCGGCTCAACAAGGACAACAACCTAAGGAGAGGCACAGACGTCGCACTGAAAGTGACTTCACTTTGCTTGGAAGGCCGCTAAGTGCCCTCTTCCCTCAGATTGTGTTGCTTCTGCGAATCCCAAATCTTCGTTCGCCACCAAACCCACTCCCAAGGTGGTATGATGCAGGTGCACACTGTAATTATCATTGAGCCCTAGGACACTCGATTGATAATTGCCACACTCTACGGGACGTCGTTCAGACTTTGATTGACAGTTGGCACAGTACCCACATCCACAATCACCATCATCTATTTCAGCATGCATTACACACCCACACACCACCGTTGAACCGACGTGTCTCGTTGCGTCAGTACAACAAGGGCAGCAACAACGGCAAAGGCGGCCTCGCCGTAAGGAAAGTGACTTTACCTCACTCGGGGACTCATTGAGCTATATCTTTCCCAATGTTGCGCCATTCCTGCGGCCACTGGAGATTCACCCACCACCAGACCTACTTCCTAGGTGGTATAAGTCTAACTTGTTCTGCCAATTCCATCTCACTCGTGGACATTCGACAAATAAGTGTTTTACTCTCCGAAATGCTGTGTAGGATTTGATTGACAATGGGAACATTGTCGTCAACACACAAGAGACAGCACACAAATACACCTTCACATACACCCGCAGACACACATGCACACCCTAGAATAGCTGACCTTACCTTGTCTGAGCCGGCAAGCTTTGAGGATACTTGAACTTCAGAGGTTTTTCCCTTTTTCTTCCAATTTTTTCCCGGGGAATCCATCGGGCCTCAGTTGCCTAGTTTGTCCTCTCTCAGCTTCTGTCTGGCAGCACACATGTATGTCTCTCTTGTTCTTGTTCCTCATTTGCCTAGTTTGTCCTCTTTTCTTTTCTCAGTTCTATCCAGCAACACTCATGTGTGCCACTCTTGTTCTTGTTCCTTTGTGGGGGCTTAACCTAAAGTATGCCAGTTTGCCATGCACCGATCTGACCCAGCACTTGCAAATACCCTGGATCAAGTGGGAGACCACGATCACAACAGATATCAACTCCAACAGAGATATAGTCTTAATGTCACCAGTAGATTCAACATTCACAGTGATAGTCTTAATTTCAATAATGGTTTTGATGGCTTCAGTTACACCTGCTTAGATTCCTATTTCTAGTCCCACTACTAGGAGTTCCTTTGAACCCCAATGGCATTGACAAAACAGCAACAACAAGGACTAGAGTTGTATCCTTTTCGTTTGTTTCCGTTGTTTTTCCTTTTGCATCACCATATACCAAAACACAAAAAATAGAAAAAGCACAAAAGTTGAAAAAAGATAAAAATGAAGAAGAAAAACACAAAACAGAAAAACATTAAGAACAATAGAAGATAATAGTTTGCTTGTCAATAACATTCTGCCTAAAGACGAAAAATTGGAAAAGCTCGCCAATGTCAGAATGAATTATTCCTCCTCAGTTGTCACTACTTAGACGACCAAGTTAGCAAGGGAGCCATCGAGCATTAAAGCCAGACAAAATGTCCAAGCTCCGCAAGGATCCTACACTTCCAAGAGGGAGATAAAATGTTAGGGGTGATTGAGAGTGTGAGCCAAAAAAGAAAACTTACATTCGCAAGGGCATAAAAGAATAGAGAAGATAGAAGTCAGCCTAAGAGTGAGGGGCGTGTGTTGTAACTCTACCTTTACCATACTTTGGAGAGGAGTTGGAGTATGCGCTCAATAAAATCACACCATTGAGGGACTGACCCACCCTCTTCCAATAAAGGCAGCTTGAACAGATCGTGCGTTTATTACCTCCAAGTCAAGGTTAGAGTGAAACTGCACGTCTATGTGGGAGTAAAAGAAAAGACAATGATATTAAAAGAAAAGCCAGTGCAGGACCTTAAAGAGTTCGGCATGGAGCCACGTCCATTATGTTACCTTACAGTGAGTTCAAGTGCCACCACTAACCAGCAAGAGCCACCTGATGACTTGCAAATCTCTGTAGTGGCAACTGAGTCGAAGGTGTCATCCTCCTCTAACAGGCATACAACTTTCCAACCTAACTAAGGGCAAACAAACAGCTGAACTAAACAAGCAAGTAATCCAGATAATGAACTCATTGAACAAGCAAAGCAATAAATGCAGATAACAAGCAGCTAAAATCACACCTAATCAATAAGCCATGCATTTTTTGATCAAGGTCGCTCTCAAACAACTAGCCTTCTTTTTGTTGGCATATGGACTTGTTCAATAGGATGTTCGTCAAATACCTTTAGCTAGATGCATTTCAGCTGCTCAGTGGTTAAAGAGCATAAGCAGCAAGGACACCAGCTAGTGCGTAAACTACATGGACTTGCAGAATCAACAGTGTGACAACAAATCCTCTGCAGCAGCTCAGGTGTGGTAAACATTATTTTTAGAATGCTTGAGGTTAACGAAGCCAAGTACATGTATGCAGCCAGAACACAATGACACAAAAGTAGTAGAATAGAGAATAGCCAGCCTAAGACAGACTACGGTGTATCACATTACATCCGGCCATCAAGTATAGCTCAGGACAGTGGATGAATATACATGTGTCCAGTTAGTCAGCAAATGTGTCTCTGGCCTCGACCAAAATCAGCCTTGACCATTTCAGTGATTCAAAGTATGCCTACAGTCACAGTCAAATCCTCAAGTCTTTACATCTTCGAGTGGTGCCCAACACCTCCCACGGCAGCTTGACTCGATGCCAAAGGCATCCATTCTGCCTTGCCATCTCTTGATCTGACTTTTGAGCATCATTCACCTTTTATGCTAGGGGCATGACAGCTGCTTTCTAGCTGGGCTCACATAATCAATTACTTTGTTCATCAAGGGCAAGTCAGTTGTTCTTTGATCAGGACCTACACATTAAATGATTAGCGGAGACAACGGCATGGCTGTGGACTCTACGCAACAATCTAGAATTTGGCAAATACAATCAAATGAATATCCTAA
Organism: Posidonia australis; assembly: GCA_024699735.1. Taxonomy (NCBI): domain Eukaryota; kingdom Viridiplantae; phylum Streptophyta; class Magnoliopsida; order Alismatales; family Posidoniaceae; genus Posidonia; species Posidonia australis. Next base: position 900 of record JAMKQA010001956.1, on the reverse strand, counting down.
AGTAGCGCAGCCAAATATAGAGCTATTAGAACATCATGGTTGAGCAGAACACATCCGAGACATACTAGTCGAAGGCATGCTGCAACCTTAATCAAAGGACTTTATCAAGTTGCCACAATTCCTTCTGTCTTCCATGTACAATACAGGAAAGTAATTGGGCGCACATACTTCTAGTCATTTGATGAAAGGATCACTTGCTTCTACTAGTGATGGTCTTATGTAGTCTAGTGGTTCAAGGAACATCTGTAGTTACAGTCTGGCTTCCAAGACCCCATACCCTCAAGTGAAGTCAAGCCAGTCCAATACCAGGGCACGTTAGCTGCTCCTTGGTCAAAAGTCACATATCATGTGCTTGACAAAACACTAGCTACAGTGTAATTGAAACAAAATCTTCGACTAGGGGCATGTCAGCTATTCTTTGGTCGAAGGTCACGTATCAGGTGCCTAATAGAACATCAAGTTACTATGTAACTGTAGACACCCCGATTTTGAAGTCACTCGACGGCAGGCTCCTCTGGACGATGCTCTGGTTGCAACCACCACTCCTAAACCCTAACTTCGTAGAACCCTAGGCCCACACAAACCCATTAGGCCCAGATAGATCCACTTAGGCCCACACAAGCCCATTAGGTCCACACAATACCATTAGGCCCAAATAGACCCCACTTAGGCCCGCATAAGCCCATTAAGCCCAATTAGACCCACATTGGCTCACTCTAACCCAATTAGACTTAAAACTAAACAAATTAAATTAAATCTACTTGAAAGCTAATTAATCAAACAAATAAAACCCTAATCAAGCAAAATTCATTTAAATCCAATTAAAATCCAATAAAACCCTAAAACCCACTTAATCCAATTAAAATCCATTAAAAAAGACAAAAACCCTAATTCAAGTCT